>CM053584.1:394486984-394563169 GCA_028627135.1 Pseudochirops cupreus | reverse complement strand
AAAGTGACATAGGAGAGAATAGACTGGGGGAGGGGGGAAACACTGGGATGGCTGTTTTGGGGTGGTGGGCGGGGGAAAGACGGGGAGAAAAGATGTAACTCAAAAAAATTTAATAAAGAATCTCATATAAAAAAAATAAATAAATCACATTCAAAAGTTCTAGGGCTCTGCTGCAGCCCTGCCTCCTTGGAGTCCACATGCCTTCCCTGACCCTCCCCTTCCCTTCTTCATTCACCTCCACTATGGTGCATCATCCCTTCATACTGGGCAAAACCCTTCCTCTATTTCAAATTGCTCCCTAAAACCTGTCTTAAGGTCTAGAAGGTCAGTGACCCCCAGGAAGTGGAAGGGACCTCAGAGGCCATTGGCACCAGTCATTCCCAACCAGAATCTTCTACCTCCTCCCTGAAATGTGGTCATCTTCAAATGACCCTCACCTTGCCAGCCTACAGTGATGGGGACCACGCCCACAGAAGGTGGTCCATTTCTCTTCTAGCTAGCTCCTATCATTAGGAAACATTTCTTGACATCATCCTAAATCTGCCATTGTAAATGGGTTCACCCACTGATCCCCATTCTCTGCTCCCCTCTCCATTGAGGCAAAGCAGTACCAGTCTAATCCAAGAGACGGTCCTCAGAATATCTGAATTCAATATCAGGCAGGTCTTCTTTCCTTCAAACCAAATATCCCTGACTCAGTTGCTCAATACAGCCAAAATCTGAAAAGGAGGGTCAGTGGTGGTGCTTGGCCTGACAGATGATGAAGACCAATGGGACGTAAGCCAAAGCTGACCCTTGCTACCTCTTTAACAAACCCTCACCCTTTCCAGCAGCCAGACCCCTGCTTGTTCCATCTTATCCATCCATATAACTCAGGCTGGCAGGAAGCCATGCCAGCTTCTTCCTCCCATACCACCAATGAGCTTGGTGCTCAGTTAGGACTAAGGAAAGAAGGGAACCCTCAGCAGCCAGGAGGTCACCAAACTTCTGCAGGCTGGCTTTGGGCTCAGAATAAGAGAAAAGGATCTTGGCGATGTGCTGACTGCAAATGTGGCGCCAACTGGATAAGCCCGTGACCCCTCAGACATTCCCCGTATCCCCAGCCAAAAGTCCAGGACGTCAGGTTTTTATCAGACCTACTGTCCTCCTGCCCCTACAGCTCGCTCCCAACAAAGAACAGAGAGGGAAGAGGCGCAGGCAGGAACCCAGCAAATGACTGTTTGCAGCCAAAGTACAACCACCAGCTCAGTTCCACACGAGTGTGAGCAAAAGGCACCTCAGAGGTTATGAGCATTGTCTGGAATAAGGTTCTTCCCCACAACTAAAAGTCTGTTTTTTCTTTGCTCCCTCTAAAAGGGGGCAAACGTGACCTCGTGTGCTCGACCTGGAAAGGGTCCTTAGGTCTCATCATGTCCGACTCAATCACATGACAGAAGGAGAAACTGAGGCTCAGGGAAGGAGTGAAATGGCCTTGGACCAGGTCCCACGGGAGGGCAGCAGCAGGGCTGGGATGTAGCCAGCCCAGGGGGCTCCCTCTACTGCCCAGAAAGCTGCATGCCGAGTACAGGAACGTTGTGGCAAAGCAAACACAGGGTTCTCAATCTCCATCCACTCCATCCACTCAATCTCCATCCATCTCCCTCAGCAGGAGAGCCATGCTTGTCTTTCTGCAGGGAGCTTTACAGGTTGCAGCCAGACCACTTTGGGGTACGCGCCTGCTGCCCCACGGCGGCTCTGTGAGGAAGGTAGGATAGCTCTGGGTATGGAGGAGAAGCTGAAGTCAGCTCAGAGGATTTCAGGACTGGGCCAGAGTCACCTAGCCAGCAAGGGGCAGGGCTGTGACGACTCACACCCACATCTTCCAACATCCAGTCCAGAACTCCTCACACCAAGCCCTAAGGGGGGGGGGGAGCCTCCAAGTAGGACTGAATGCTTACAGAGACAACGAAGATGAACAGGAAGGGGCCTGCCCTTGAGGAGCTCACGTCCAGTGGGTGAGAGCAGATCCGGGCACAAATCCCCTAACAAGAAGTGGGGAGGCCGTACAAACAAGGAGCTCCAGACGTGGATTGAGAGGGGACATTCACAGCACCTGAAGGCGTGCTTGGAGCGCTTCCTACCAGATCCTCTCTAAAAGGAGTCGTTACCATTCATTCCATGACCGGTGTGGGTAGGTAGGCCAAGAGCCCCATGTGGCTGAAGAGGGACGGGGAGGCTGAGAGGAGAAGCCAGAGAAAAGTAGAGGGGAGGGGAGCTTTCCTCCCCTGACCAGACTGGTCACGGACTACTGGGCTTCCCAGGATTTCCTTGATTGGGTTTTCCACAGAGCCAAGGGGAAGAGTTCATTAGGACCAGGCAGAAACTCCCCAGTGATGCTAAATCAGGCTGACCTGCCCTGGGGGCTGGAACGCTCCTTCCCTTCAGAGACAGCATGCTGGCCCCACTGTGCCCCTTCTCTCAGCAGGGTCCTGCTCTGCCCACAGGTGTGCTGGTGAGCCTCTACCCGGTCTAGCACCTGCCCCCTCTTTTGTGATGAAGGAGGAAGCCTCTTTTCCATTCCTTCTGTGGAAACTTTTCCAAGTTGGATTCATAGGAAAGCCTTCTTTTGTTTAATGAACTATCTCTTGGAGGGGATGTGGGAAAATTAGGACACAGATGCTGTGTTGGCAGAGTTGTGAACTGATCCACCCCCTCTCTTGAGCAGTTTGGAACTATGGGCAAAGGGCTACAAAACTGTGCCTACCTTTGGATCCAGCAATACCACTACCAGGTCCAAAAAAGGGAAAAGCCTGTTTGTACAAAAATATTTATAGCAGCTTTTCTTGGTGGTAGTTGAGGACTGGAAATCAAGGGGATGCCCACCGATTTGTAATAGAATATTATTGTGCTCTAAGAAATGATGAGCAGATGATTTCAGAAGACCCTGGACTTTCACGAACTGATCCAAAGTGAAGTGAACAGAACCAGGAGAACGTTTCACACGGTTACAGGAATATTGCTCCAAGAAGGACTGCAAGTGACTTGGCCGTTCTCAGCCACACAACGGTCCAGGACGATACCAAAGGGCCATGATGAGGCAGCTCTCGCCCTCAGGGACAGGGCTGCTGTCGACTGCACACAGACTGCAGCAGGCCCTTTCTTTTCTCTCTCCAGTCTCCTCGTACAAAATGGCTAGTAGGGAAACGTTTTACACGATTGCTCAAGTGCAACCTATCTCGCTTACCGTCTCAGGGAGGGGGGGAAGAGAGAAGCTGGAACTCAAAACTTTAAATAAAATATTTTATATATTTTTATACGGTGGTTTTTTATATTTATTGACTATATTAATATAATTTTACTCTATTTATATACAGTAGTTAAGCAATACAAGGTATATAGATAAACCAAAATGAAACATCTCTCCTCCAACCTCTGACTCCATAGCAGTCTAAGTCACTTTGACAGGCCAGGTTTTGTCTTATTGGAAATGAATGGAATGTGAGCTCCTTGAGGACAGGGACTGTGCCGGTGTTTTCTCTCTGTACTCCCAGCACCTGCCCATGCTCTGCTCTAGGTACTTGATAAATGGTGAGCGTGCTGTGTTCAGGCGGGCTCGGCCCCGCACCCACCCTGCTTACCTCCAGCCCCGGGGGAGCAGGCCTCGGGGTATCCTGGGACTTTGGGGAAGATGAAGTCACGGCTGTCCCGACAGTCTCGACTTCGGCTGTTCTCGTGGCAGCTCTCACTGAGAAGCCGCTTCATCATCTGGTTCTCCTTCATCAGGCGCACCTGCTTCTTCAGGTCAGCGTTCTCGCTCATAAGCCTGTTCATCAGCTCATTCCCCTCAGCCATGTCCTTCTTCTCTGCCCTAGGGGAGAGTTCGGCAAGGCCCCTTCACTACTTTAAGGTGGAAAGATGGCTCTCAGGCCATACTCAGGAAGTCGGCCAATACTTTAACGTTCCATGACAAGCACCGGCTTTACAGCTTTATGAGGTCACACAGCCTTAAAGGCACAGGCGTGGTCAGAGAGGACCAGCGGGGAGAACCCTGAGCCTCCTTCTTCCTTCGGAGGTCAAAGATGCTCTGGGGCCGGGCAGGCAACGAGCCGAAGCTCGCCAGAGCCGGGGTAAAGGACGTTTTGGAGGCCCATCCGTGGCGGAAATCCAGGGCCAGCTGGCCAGCTGCACCAGCGGCCACCCCCACCCTAGCCACGCAAAAAGACGTGTCACAGAGGGATAGGGAGAGGTCACTGCGGCCACAAAATTGAATTTGGAATTGGAAGGGTTGAAGATCACCTCATTCATTTTAAAGATGAGAAAATGAAACCTCAGAAAAGGGAAGTCCAAGGTCACACAGCTCATGAGTGCCAGAAACAACATTTGAACCCAGGTCCCAACTCCCAACCCCAGGCTCTGCTTGGCTGTCAAGGGAGAGTGAAAAACAGACGTCGGCCCCACTTGAGGAGATCCGGCCTGCCGAGGGTCTTGAAGATGAGCTGGGCAGCACCTGTTCCTAGCTGGCACTTCCCTCCCTCTGCTATCCTCCCCTTGGGAAGGGCCCTCAGAAGCCCTGAGTCCAGCCACAGCTCATTCCCCAACCACGCTTTCAACAAGAGCTTTCTTAACTAGCGTCCCAGGTTTCTCCACCTCCCGAGGGTCATGGAACCACACGCAGGGACAAAAGGGTTTGGTTGCTTTTCTCCCTCTCAAAAGAAGTGCCGCAACAACCTCCTAGGATTTAACAGAGTAAAATGAAGCTTCAAATCCTACAAAAAGAGGACAAGGAACTCCCCCGCCCCCACTGTCCCAAATTTAACCTAACTCTCCCGAGCCACCAGTACCAAGGATGAAACGTTTGGTAACTGTAACTCTAGGAGCCTGGCTGGCCTTGAAAGGAGCTTGGGGCAACAGTGACCCTGGATGAGGACAGCTTTGTTCACAATTCCCTGAGGGCTGACATCCAGCGAGGTGTATGATGGAGAGACCCAGGCTCCTCTAGCCCACAGCTTCATCAGTGTCATGAGAAAAGAGCAAATCCCATCAACGCTCCTCTTAAATGAAGGGTGGCCTCCAGCCCTGGAACCCTGCAAAGCCTCCTCAGGAAGTCTGTTGCAATGTGAGAGAACCTGCTCTAACCATCCACACAGAAAGAGCAAAGTGGATGACAAATGAGAGGGTGGATTAGGCAGCCTTCGAGTCCCTTCTAGCTACAATCCTACAGCTGAGCCTACAAGTGAGTTGCAGGTGAGATGGGGCAATGTTTTCAGTGATGCTTCCAAAGACCAAGCCTTGGCAACCATCTTCCCAGGGCTCCTCCATTCCTACGAATCCTAGAACAGCACAATCTTACAGAAACCAAAATTGCAGACAAGCCAAAGGGGATGAAAAGACATCCCTGGGGGAGGCTGCAGCCCACCCTGCCTCCCTAGTACCTGTTCCTCCCTTGGCTGCTGGGACACCGTACCCTCATGGTCTTCCTCCCACTGCTGAGTGCTGGCCCTCCCTTGCCCTGCTTCTCCCTTCATCCCCGCCCCAAGTGATCTCACACGTTTCTATGGCTTCAATTATTACCTCAAAGCAGAGGATCCCCAAATTCACCACATCTCACCTTGGGCTCTCCCGGGATGGCCTGCAGGGACCCCAGATTAGACAGGCTGCTCCTTCCTCCTCACTTCTCTATCTCGGCTACTGCTTCCCCATCTTCCCTGCCTCTGGGGAGCCCCCCTTTGCTTTTCCTTCCCCCCCATGTGTTCCAGTGGCTCTGCCTCTCTCTCTTTTGAACCTGTACAACCCTCCTTGCTCCTCCCCCAGATGTCACCCTAGACCAGGCCCTAAGCTCACACCTTTAAAAAAACATTGTCGTGATGCCTCTTGTTTACATTAGTCATTTCTGAATATAACTGTGCCCCAACCCACTGAACCTCCCTTGTAAGGGAAAACCAGCTGCCCCACAGACTGCATCTGACAATGACAGCCACCTTCTACACCCACGGCCCCATCTCCTTCACCCACATTTTAAAGCTGCTTCTTGTCCCTGATGCCTTTAGTCCACACTCTCCCCGATACTCTTCTACACTGCTGCCTAATTCACTCTGCATTTCCCAAATATTAGGTACTAACACCAAAACCTGGCTGTCTGAGCTTTGGAGACCACCATTTCCCTAGGAAATAAAGCCCAGGTGGCTTGTCTGGTGTGAGAGACAAGGCTGAGGCCAGGAGGAGACGTCACCATGACAGCATGAACACCAGGCTTCTTTCTGCATTGGTCTGCAGTGAGGGAGTGGATTTGAGTTCCGACAGGCAAGAATATGAGACCAAATGAGTAAGAGGAAATGTAATAGGGATAAAAACTTTGACTTGAATCCAAGATTCAACCTTTCAGGAGTCAGACAGACATGTGACCTGAAGAAAACCCAGAGGTCCTAGTGGACCTCAAGTTCAAGCAGCACTAACAAGGTGATATGGCAGGCTGGAAAGCTATGGGGACCACATGGCGTTCAAGAGTAACAGGGCACCCATCCTGCTGCCCTCTGCCGTGGTCTGGCCTTGAGTTCAGATCTGGGAACCCCAGTGTTAAACTAGGAATACCCAGAGAAGGCTGGTGAAGGGAGACCTTGAGTTAGGGCCATCAGAGGACTGGCTGGGGATTGGAATGGGGACAGCTAGCCTGGAGAAGTCTCCTGGGGACAAGCTGCATCAAGTATTGGGATGTCTGCCACGTGCTGCATGGCACAAGGGGCAGCATCAGGCCAAGCAACAGAGGAAGACTAACAATGATGGGACACGGCCTTGGTTGGGAGGCCATGGAGGTGCTTGTGGGCCACCTCCTCCAGACAGAGGTTGGCTGGGCCTGTGATTCTCAGCGACAGGTGTGTAGAATGGGAGGCGTGGTAGTCGCAGCCAAGCTTCTGGGCAGCCCGGCTGCTTTCCAGGAGACTCAGTTCCCTCCCTCCCTGTTTTTCAGGAGACATAGGAAGAGGGACGACAGGATTTTTGGGAGATAACATGCTTTAAAATGAACAGGTCTGGAGCAAGCTTGAAAACAGGGCTGCCCTTGCTGTGGCTGAGGGACCTTCACAGGACATTCTACACTACAGCATCGATGGTGAGACTCCAGGTATGAATGCCACTCATTCAAGCCCATCTTGGGATTCAGTTGGAGGTGTCTAGGGGAGGAGGGCAGGGCACCTTGCCCCAGACCACCTGGATTTCAGCCTGAAACAACAAAAAGGACCAGCATAGGACATAGGATTGGGGGAGGGGGTACAGCAGGGAGATGACTGGGTCAAGGTCTCTGGAAGGGCAACTGAGTCCAGAACGGAAGTAGCTGGAAGCCACATAACCCAGGCAGGCTTCCCAGACTTGAGAGCAGAAAGCACATATGTTATGGTCAACTCGAGGCCTGGGTCTTTGACTAGAAAGCCAGCCTGGTCACTGAGTCTGCCAGCAGAGCACTGAGGACACAGCCATTCGCAGGCTATGGGAGGGGGTAGAAGCCCCTGCCCCATGATCACACCACAATGATGAGAGTAAGCCTTCAAGGACCTGAGAGAGAATCCGGATCCAAGGAGACACCTTAGGAAGCAGACTCCAATCAAGACATTTAAAATTCAGGTTTTCACTGCAGTCAGGAATGGTCGAAAAAAATATCAAACACCAGCAAAGTTTTAGAAAGACACGACCATCAAACGGGCAGTCAGAAGAGAGAAACAGCTAGTGAAGAAAACTCTGAGAACGATCTCACAAAGCTAAATGAGCGCATAAAAGAAGTGAGTACTTTTAAATGTAAAATACCTAAGCGGACAAAAGAGTAAATAAACCAAGGAAGCCCATCTCAGCAAAGGCAGAACGAGCCATGGACGGAAAGAAACCAAAGGGCACCTGAAAAAAGGGCCTTCACGAGAGAGAATCCAACCAAATAACCCCTCGCCTCTCGAGATCGCTTTCAAAAACAGGGAAGTTCGTCACAGAAACCAAATCAGCGTCCTCATCCTCAGACTAAGTTTGAGCCTATCAATGTCAGTGCAAAAACACAGGCAAATAAAAGGTGGCAAAAACAGAAAGGATTTGTCATGATCAGAGATGAGCAAAGTGGGAGTAAACCAGATTGATATTTTAAACAAACACAAAAATCATGTTTATATCAAAAGATGGAAAAAGACTCTAGATGAAAAACCCACATGTGATGTTGTAAAGA
The DNA here is from genome assembly GCA_028627135.1 of Pseudochirops cupreus. NCBI lineage: Eukaryota > Metazoa > Chordata > Mammalia > Diprotodontia > Pseudocheiridae > Pseudochirops > Pseudochirops cupreus. The sequence continues at coordinate 394,554,993 of CM053584.1, read as the reverse complement.
CAATTTTTTATTATTAAAAAATCTTATTTCCCTAAAACCAAGAATGGGGACTCGACACTCAGAGGAGGCATCCCTGCTGGGGACGGGAGTGTGCAGGGCAGGCCGCTCTCTCCATCACGACTGGACAAGATTATCGCGATAAGACGAGAATTCAGAGAAGGAGCAAAGGCAACAATCATGTTAAAGAATCCAATGTTTTATTCACAACACCCAAGAGACTCTATATGATCTGTTCGGCAAAACAGCAGAACCCAAGATAAAGCCCACTGGCCATATTAGCCCTAACAAACCTGGAAGGGATCAACAGAAAGGGAAAGGTCTACCTTAAAATTCATCAGACACTCAGCCATTAACTTCTCTCTAGACCTCTAAGTCCTATCAGCAACTGGAGGAATGTCTGTGTGGATGACCACATGGTAAAACAGCTGCCGTAGATAATGAAACATTGATGGAAACAGCACAAGTTTCCTTTAAGCATTACACAAAGGGTGAATAAAACGTATATGGGTGAACACTTTGGGAAACAGTTTTGCCACCTGGATTCCAATCATTCCCTCAGCCAGCAGGCATCGTTTACTCTAACTGGTCGGAACGTGGTTCCAACAAGCTTGACCAGGACTAGAACCAAACCCTCAAAGAGGCTGGGGTTCGGTAAATCCAGAAAAATTCATAAAATATGGAGATTAAGTAGTTCATCATTCCCCTTTTACAAAGGCAAACATTCTTCGATATCGTCCCACTCCATTTTTCCCTTCCCCCCCCATGAAGTCTAAAGCAATCATCAAACATTTACAAAGCACTGAGGGCCCCATACCAGGAGCCAGAACCCAGTATCTGCCCAAGGGGCTCACATTCTACTCAATGATTGAACTATTATAAAAATACAGGACCCATATTACAAGCTGAAGGGAATGTTTGCTCCATCACCATCATGGAGAGGTAGGAAACGTTAGCAATGTTTGACAAATACTCGATTTGGAGAGTCCGGACAGATGGATTTTATCCTATATAAACACATTCTGCATAACAACAAAAAATCCCTCGTCTATCCAAATTAAAAAGAGAAATACCAAGCGAAGGAGGAAAAATCTTTGCTCCAGGTTATCTCTCATGAAAATCCAAAGTCTATGAGGAACCAACACAACTTTCTGAGAACATGATCCATTCCCCAAGAGGTGTCAAAGAATTTTAATGGCAGCAGTTTTCAAAAACACTGACCCTCCAGAAAAGCTGCTCATTTTCCAAATTTACCTTTATCTGACTAACACTTTACACTGACCACCTCCCACCCACTAGGCAGCCAAAATAAGGCTGGAGCAGCCTTGGAGGAGCTGCTCCCCCAAGGGATTGGGCCTCTCTCAGCCAGTGGGTGACCTCTGACCTGGGGATTCCAGTTTTTCCACTTTTCCCAACCTCTGGAGATGTGGGCTCTTTCCCAGTTTTTTGCTAATCACCAACAGGGCTGCTAATTTTATTTTTGCACAAGGAGATCTCCATGGAACATTACTACTCTATGGGGCCTGGGGGCAGAAATGAAGGTGTCCCTTCACTGCCAACATGGGTCAGTCAGCACTTCCTCAAGGTCACACAGCCCCAGAAGGGCCCCAGGTTGGGATTCCAGTCACTATGCCCACTGTGTCTAGGGCACTGGGACACTGAGAGGTCAGCAGCATCCACAGACTGGCTGGAGATCCCAAGAAGCCACATGGAGAAGCCCCCAAGGGCAAGCAGAGGAAAGAGCCACCGCAGCATCAAAACTGAGAAAACCCACAGCAGAAGCGGAGTGCAGCCAACTGGCTGAACTACTCTTGTTCACTGAATGTGGATATCTAACACTTTAAATTGGAAGTGACTCCTGTGCGGCCATCTCCATCGTGGCTCACCTAGCTGGGGGCGTGTTCACTGACAAGTGACAAAGAGGACGGTAACGAGCCCAGACTCGTCCTGCTGCGAGAGCAGCCTAAAAGGGGCACAGAGGGAGGGTGCATTTGGGTGCATATGGAATTAGAGCATCTGGATTCAAATCGTGGTTCTGTGGAACCCTCTGTGGGTGTCTCCAAGAGGAAATGGGCCTCTAAATTCCCTTTGGGCTCTCAATCTCTACACAGCTATGAAGCCACAGATCAGGAGGGTGATATGTTTTGCTAAGACAGCTTCAGTGAAAGAAGTCTCCAGCCCAGCAAAGAACCACCCAAGGCAAGAAACTCTGGAGACCATATCCCCTCCCCCTGCAGGAGGAAGGCTTTGCTCAGAGAAAGAAAAACCCCTGCCCCAGCTGAGAACGCTGCCCTTGATGGAGAACAACATGTGCCCAACTGCTGGTGACCAAAGCCAGGAGGGGCAGAGGAGCTGCACCTGGGGCAGAGCCCCAGCTGCCAGGAGCGACAGGAGCTCTAGAAAAGACACAGCTCAGTAGCCTCGAGAGCCTGTGGGAAAAAGCTGAAGAGCTAGCCGTGGCTGAAACATCTCACCCACACAGGGTATGACAGCAACTACCAGAGAAAGAGACTCGAAATTAGGCCTGGGCACAGCCTTCACCAGCTCTGCCAGCCTGCCTGCCCAGCAAGAGCAGAGCTTTTTCTCCTGGCACCAGTGCAGAGGTTGGGGGAGCAGCATTGCCCATGGAGGCAGAAGGCCTTCAGGGAGCTCAGAAGGAGCAGCCTAGGGCTCCTGTCAGGGAGAAGTACCCTCTGCTTCCCATTCAAGAGAACCGGGGTGGGGGGCAGGAATCATATTAGGTCCATGAGGAGAAAAATCAAGATATTCAAGAATCAGCAGGTTCTAAAATACAGATAATAACAGGAGACCCTGAATCTGAAATAAGAACATGGGCTCCCATCAAAAAGTTCCAACTCTAGACCTATAACCCTACCAACTCCAGGGTGGGGAAGGTGGGCGTGCCAAGCAACACCTGCCATGCCAGAGAAATGACGAGTGACCAGAAACATCATTGGCCCGGTGGCCTCTGAGAATCAACAGGGATTAGAGGCCAACTAACAGAGGAAGGAAACTGAGCACGGCCCTGAGGAGGGCCAAGGAACATCACTGGTCCTCGATGGGTCCGGGAAACAAATGTCTCCCGTCTCCCACTGCCTCTATCATACTGGAAGCTGACATCTCACTTGTAAATAGTGACTCAGCCTTCACGGAGACTTTTCAAGATATGCATGTGGTGCAGCCCAAGGGGCCTCGCCCTGCAGAGGGGAAGGGGCTCTGCTGGAGCCTGACAGTAGCTTGGGGCTGCCCACCATCTGCCTGGCTTCTGCTGCTACAGCGAGATGGCAGAGAGATCCATGGGCAGAGCCATCCCGGCTCTAAGAAAGGGTAGGGGGGAGGGGTCTCATTCCCTTCCCTGGTTAATTCCATCAAACCTCCTCCTTTTAACTGGTGAACTGAGCTGCTCCCCAGGGTAGCGCAAGACACTTCTCATCACTTTCTCCACAAGGCCTACAAGCAGGCAGCCTGTGCATCATGAGAGCCCAATAACACAAGGATTTCAGGTGGGCAAAAGCGAAGGGCAGGGACGGTGAGGCAGAGCCCGGCACTCGTGCTGGGGTGGCCAAAGCCCTGCTAGGAGGAAAGAGGGGACTGAGATGGGGGCTATGTGCCTGTCTTAGGGGTGTCAGGTCAAACATTCAAAAGTATCAAAATGTAACATACAGTCACGAATAAGGTGAAAGTTGATGAAAATTGCAATTCCGAGTAAGCCTACGTTATGTCATTAAACATGAAAAAAGGAGGTTTCAAGTCAAGCCCCCCGATGCCTGTCACTGAATCTGGCAGCTAAGAACCACAGAAGTCCAAGAGTCCCAGAGCTCCTGCCGGGACAGCCATCCACCCCTCGTGATTTCCATGAAACTGCCCTGCCCTGGTGAAGGCCAAAGACACACTCGGGGAGGGGAAGAAGACAGTCTGACAGTCCGCATCCCGCAGGGAGAAGCATCCTACCCAAAAGAACACGATTCGGGGTGCACGAGAGGCTCACAAAGAATGGGGGGATTGGGATGATCCAGATGGTCTGCCCTCTCACAGAAGGGCCTCTTTGAAAAGACAAAGAGCCTCGGCGAGACGAGAGGACATCTGGGCTGTGAGCTGTGGGAGATTCAGACCAAAGGCGGCGGCACCTCCTCCAGGCCCCAGCCACCCCACCATGCCTGTGGCTCTGGCTTGGCCTGGGCCGGGGCCCCCTGTGCTGAGGGCTCATGGCATCGCTTTGCCAGCGAGGTGGTTGTCAGGATACAGGCGGGAAAATCGGCCCAAAGTCCAGATGGGGAAAACATTCCTATAGGACGTGTAGCTGATAGCACAAGACTTGTTGAAGACGCCAGCAATGTTTTCCTAAAGCCAGAGAAAGAAACAGAACAGGGATGGCCAAAGGCCAATGGCAAGAGACCAGCCAGCCCCACCCTCCACCCCCACCCTCCCAGTCGTGGCAGCGGAATGCTCCAGAGGCCAAGGCCTCCCTCCCCCTGCCCCTGCACCTGCACCCGGCCAGCGCCAGGCCTGCTCTACCTGAGGCCAGTCTCCATTCGGCTGCTGCTTTCCAAGCACACACTTCACTCCTCTCTCGATGGCCTTGGTATCGGGATGCCTACCAGAAAAAAAGCAGAGAAGAAAGGAAAAGGCTTGTTGTGGAGAAAAGAGTGTTGATCTCAGAGTCTCCCTCGTGCCAGGAAAACGGGCAGGAAATGAAAAGAGGCCTAAAGGAAGGCAGACACACTAAGGTGCTGCACACAGAGCCGTGATCTGGCCCCACAGCAGAGAGCGCCAACGGTGCCTCCTTTTAGCCCCAGGAACCTCAGGACTGGGCACACATGCCTGAGAGGAAAGGTCCAATGTGTGTCCTGAGCATTCCCAGGAGCACTGGATGGCTGGATGGACAGACAGACCAAAGAACAGGATGATAAGGAACTCAGAGGAACACGGGCAGGTGTATAGACCAATACAGAAGGCACAGCACAGTCACAAGCGGCATTTCCCAAGGGCTAGGGACACGGAGGACAATCACAACTAGCCCTTGCCCTCGAGGAGCTGCCAAGCTAAGTGGTTTCTGTGTCCCGGAAGGTTATTAACTACATTCATCATTAAAGAAAATACGAACTTTCAGTTGGATGGCAGGGAAGATAAGGGTCCACTCGGATCCTGCGTGAGCTCACAGACCCCAGACTCTAGCCTGGAAGGACCCGGGCTAGGAGGGCTTGGGAAAACCCTGTCCAGAAGGGGTGGCCCATGCCAGGAGGATCTGCCGGCAAGTGAGACTACTGGTCCAAGTCCTCAGAGAGGGCCCAAGAGGAAGGGTCAGACTCCTCTCTCACCTCTGCCCTCTGGGGAGAGCAGCACACCTCTCAGGAGCTAATCACCCACCGTGCACCTGTGAGCCCAGGAGCTGTCCCGCCCCCCCCCCCCCCCCCAGCCCTCCTACCTGGCCACCATGAGCCCCAGCAGGGCCCAGCAGGTGTTGAAGAGCTGGGACGTGGCGCTCTGTACATATCGCCGCTGCTCACAGGACTCAAAATTCTCTCCCCAGCCTCCATCCTCCATCTGCTTGGAAAGCAGAAATTCGCAGGCCTTCTTCACCTCTGGACAGGCATCCCTACCCAAGAGAAGCCGAGAGCCAACAAAAACACCATGGTCACAGATCACAGAAAGGCTAAGCTGCCGCCATCCAAAGCACAGAAAAGGCTCCGTTTGCACTCAAAATTCACCATTTCTGGGATCCCACAAGGCAGCGGGCCTGCCTCGTACACACATCACCGTGTCCCCACTTCTCACAAAGGTTTTTAAATCCCATGGGGGAGAATCAAGCACCCCTTCATCTCAACATCGTACTATACTAATCTGTAGGTAACTCACAAGGCTTCAAAGGCTAAGAACAGGCAAGGCCAGAGCTGATTTAGGGAGGTCACTGGGGCAGCAAGCGGACAACTGGCCTTGGGCTAGCTAGGGTCGAAGCTGTGTGAGAGGAGACCAAGGTGAAAAACGTGAAGGGTCAAAGCTGACTGGATTACCAAGAGAATAAGAGGGAAGGCTAACAGAGTGACACCGTGTACCAGACACACCCCACGCTCACCCACCACTCTGTGCAGCGCACTCTGGCCCACCCAAAGATCAAACACTGCAATGTCCACACAGGCTACACATCCTGTAACAACTGCCAGATAAAAAGTCAGGAAGGCGAATTCAAACAAGTCCAAAGTCCCTCCAGCTGGCCAAGGGAAATCCAAGGGATGAAGCTCCGTGGATGGAGCCTCTGGGGAGGCACCTGGACACGGTTAAACCCTTTAAGCCAAACTCTGCCTAATCACACACCCAGAAGCGGTGTCTGTCACTGCAAAGAACTGGCACGAACCTCAGTGTCCATCTGTCAATGACCAGCTGACTACTGGCGAGGAAGCACAAGATCACCAAAAGACTGGTGCCCTGGCTGAAAAGGTCTCAGCATCCCTCTCTTCCGATCAATCAATGGATCAGAGTGGGTATGGTTGGGGGATCGAGAGCTGGGATTTCACAAATGTAGGAAATCCCAGGACAGAAAAACCCTCCCACTGATGCCAACCTGAAACTGCCCTACACACAGAGTCTTCCAAAGCTTCCAGCACCCCATGAGGACAGTGACCTGCCCGAGGCAGAGGGAGGGCCCAAATGTGGGTCTGTCCTGCCAACACCAGCCCTCAGCCCTCTCTGCCATCTACCTTGTCCATTTAAAGTGAACCCAGTCTTTTACGAGAAAATTTCCTTTGCCTTCAGGGGAAAAGCAGTCCTCCAGAAGGCCGATTCTCCCAGAGACCCCAACCCTCCAGGGTCTTCCAATAGCTGCATATGCACTCTGAGATGGCCACCCATGTCACCATCAGCCCAGACAGGAGCTGGGAGAGGGATGCACCACTTACCCGTTATCATTGTAAGTGTGTCCCATGCACGCAAAGGCTTCCAATCCAAACCAGGCCCCGTAGGTGAAGCACACTCCCCAGGACCTGGTGGAAAACACGGAATGAGAATCCCATCTTGGTTCAACATGCTCCACAAACTAGAGCACCCCCAAAACGCTCCTGACAAAGAATCCTCAGGTTTCCCCTCCCCCCTCCAGTCTTTGGCCCCAAAGAGCTTCCCAGCTCTGCCCCTGGCTGTACCCCAAGGCCGGGAGAAGAGACTGCCAGGGCCACAAGGCTCCAGAAATGGCCAAGGGGCCTCCAGTCAGAGTCTCTAAAAGCCATCTGTCCAGAGAAAGGACCAGGAAGGAAGGAAGAGCAGGTGAGGGAAGTCCAGATGGACACCAAACCCCTGACTTACCCTTCCCAGGACCCATCGACCCTCTGCACCTGCTGGCAGTAGCGCAGTCCCTCAGTGAGAGTTTGCCTAGGCCAAAGGACAGAGAGCCAACCATCAGCCCCAGACCCACAGGCGCACTTCCCCTCCAAGTTCTAGCAACTGTACCAAGGATCTACGAGGGCCATGGGGCCTACAGCCCTGACATCAGACTATGCCTAGGGTGGGGAGAAGGAATTCCATAAACTCATTCAACAGAAAAAAGCAACATGGGATAATTACGGGAGCCCCATCAGCACGAACCCGACTCCTACACACCAACAAGTCAAACCACAGGAGGGCCAGCCCATCTCGTTGTCAGCTCGTGCGGCCCCAAGAGCCAGGAGGCAAGAACGAAACAAAGGGAGAACAGGGCCCTGCTCCCCTAGACGGTGCTGCCTGGCCCACCTGATCTCCTCAGCCCTGTACTCAGGGTAGCGCTCCTGGAAATGCTTCAGTGACTGCATGACTGCTGACGTGCACTCCACGTACGAGTAGTCAATCATGATGTCTCCTGGGAAGGAGGCAGCAGGAAGCCCAGAGTTAAGAGCTGGCCACCCAGAGCCTCCCTGCCCATGAGGCCTTCCTGAGCTTACTGGCCCGATACACAGAAAGACAGATGTCCTGGGAGGCTTAGTGCTAAGAGGGGGCCCCAAGGGATCCACAAGCACAACCACTTCATGTTCAGGACCAAGACCCTGAGGCTTCTCCCCAATGATGCCATACCCCGCTAACAGGAGCAGCTACCACCATTCCCCTGCCTAACCAGAGATGGGACATGGGAGCCCCTTAAGGAAAGAGCGCACCCTCGGCCTTTCAGTCAACCAAGGGGCAGTGGTGGCCAAGAGGCTGGCAATCAGGGGGCTTAGGGTAGAGGTAGACAGGAAACAAGACCCCTGTCTCAGGGGTCAAAGCTCTCCCTACTGTGCTGGAGCAGGAGACTCACCAAAAACCTCTGAGGGATTCAGTAACTCCAAAAGCCAGCCTCCGCGCGTCTTCTCATATGTGGCAAACCCATTATCTGAATTCCTCATGCTCAGCAGCTACACAAAAGAGGAATGAGTACATTGAAGGCACATCCTGTTGCTGGGCTCCCACGTGAGACAAAGATGTGCTTGGGGACACCGGCATAAAGGGCTGGGTTCCTAGCTGGAGATGGCAAGCATGGCCTTGGGGAAGAGGATTCCTGCTTCCAGAGTCAAAGGGCCCTCCCAAAAAGAGAACAAGCCATTGAGGAGGGCAGGGCCCTGGGGCCAACTATGGTCCCTAGAGGCCTTGCATTTGTCAGCAGGAGCAATTCTAATGCATCCTAAGGAGCAGATTAACTGCCTGGATCGGGCCCAGCAACTCCACAGGGGGCTTGAACAAGACATGGCCACAGATGGAAAGGAACTGATCAAAGCTGGGTGCTAATGGTCAAAGTCTTCCACTGACTGGAGACCAGAAAAAGCTGAGTCTCCTGCCAAAGTGACCAGCAGAGCCCTTTGCTCTGCACTGTGCTGGACCTCAGCCCCACGTCCAGCAGGGCAAGATGATCACTGCTGGTCAAGAGCCCAGATTCTGTTCATTTATGGCCAGAACGAAGAGGAGGGCCTCCCAGCCGTGAGGTGGGGAACACTCGTGATTCTCAAGGCCTGGTAACACAAAGACTGAGCGCCAGCCAAACACTGCATGAGGCTCCAGCTTCAAGCTCAGAAGAAAGCCAGGGAGCACACCTGTCCTTGAGTCCCAAGGCCTGGCGCAGTGGCCCCCTCTGGCACTCACAGGCACATGCCCGTCACTTACCACGTTGACTGCGTCATAGAGTCTCTCTTTGGGGACAGGGTCTGTGATAAAAGGACACTTCTCTTGCAGGAGAAGAAGACACTTCAAGCCCTCCGCTGTGCAGTCGGCGACAATCCAGCCACAGTCCCGCGTACTAAAGGGGAAGCCACCCTACGAGTCAAAGACGAGCCCGCTTGACCCAAGGAAGGGGGAGCCATTCTCTCCAGGCTCTTGGCTTCTTGCCTTCCTCCCCTCCAAGCCAGGCTCAGAGAAGAATGTCCTGCGGCGCAGGCTCAAGAAACCTGTGCGCTGACCAGAGAGAAGGCTTCCAACAAAGGAATATCTGTCTGGCAGAGCTCCCTGGAACTCACAGTAAACAGCCTAGTGAGATGAGTGACACAGCCAGACCACCCACATTTTACAGATAAGGACACTGAGGCTTGCTTAGGGGGCCCTGTCCACAAGGCCCACTGCTCCCCAGGCTGGATCCAAAGCAGTGAGAGGAGCAGGAGGGCCGCCATCCCAGGGAGCTGGGCACACTACAGTGCCGAGTTCAAGGAGATCAAAGTGAATTCATGGCTCCCAAATGGCAGCTAGGCCAGCGCCTGGGAGGGAAGGCTGGCACTCACGTGGGCAAGCCTCCCACCCCAGCGGCTCCCCAGGGGCCTCTCTGGAAGAGCTCACCATTGGCTCACTCGGCACACGAGACAACATCTGGACTTGGCTCCTCCTCACCTTAACCCCTCACAGTTTGGCTTCCAACATCCTTTCCATCCACACTGTTTTCTCTGCAGGGACCCATAGGGCTCAGGCTCCTAGGAGCCAAATCCAACAGCCTTTTCTCCCCCTGGACCCCTCTGCAACCTTGGATACTGTGGGTCCCTCTTTCCTCCCCAGTCTCCTTTGCTGGGTCCCCCTCCAGGTCAGGCCCTGGAACCAGGGAAGCTCAGGGCTCTGTCCTGGGTCCTCTTCTTTTCTCCCTCAAGGCTTCTTTCCTTGGGGATCTCATCAGCTCCATCTCTGCGATGCTGATTCTCAAATCTCCCTTTCCAGACCTAATCTCACTGCTGGCCTCCAATTGCCTGGTAGATGTCTACAAGTGGCTGGCCAAGAGACATCTAAAACTCAAACAGAACTCCTTCTCTTCCCCCAAGCCCTCCCCATATGCTATCTTCCCACCATGTTCCCAGGCCCTCGGACTCCCAATATGGCACCAAGGCCTGTCAATGTCACCTCTGCACCACCTCTCCAATATGCCCCCTCCTCCCCCTGGGGTGGGGTGGGGATCTGCCTGCCTCCAGTCTCTGTCCACCCCCGCCTCAGTCAGTAAAGTGATTTTCCTACAGCTCAGACCCTCCATCTCCTGGCTGCAGGCATTCCCTTTGGCTGTCCCCGCCAATCTCTGGGCCACTCTCCCTGCTCCACTCCCATTCCTGACCTTCCTGGCTTCCTTTTAAGTCCCAACTGAAATTCCCCCTCCTCCAGGAAGCCTCCCCTATGCCCTCGTCCTCCCAAAGCCTTCCCTTTATCCCAAATGCAGCCTGTCTGTGTGTCTGTTTGCACACTGTCTCCCCCATTAGACTGCAAGCTCCTTGAGAGCCTCTTCTTGTATCCCCAGTGCTTACCCTAGGGCCTGACCAGACACAACAGGCACTTAACCCTCATCCCCTTCTTTTCTCCCCACTGAACAGATCATCCCAATGACGACAAGTGGCTTGCCTTTGATGGAGGAAAAAGGCAGCCCACAGATGGCATAGGCTGGCGCAAAGGGTGCAGGAACCCCAGGTTCTAATCCTGCGCCATGGTGGGCCTACATTCCCTTCCAGAGAAGGTCTTCTCTTGGTCAGCTACATGCCCACCTCTGCCGGCCTTGGCACGGGCCCACTCAGCTTGGGATCTCTGTATGTGACAAGCCTTCCCACGGAGAACCAGCCAAATGCAAGAGGCACAAGTCCTCCTCTGAATTAAAGTACACAGGAAAACTCTCGTGTGTCTGCCACACCCCCAGCACACTGTACCTTGTTCATCTGACGATAATATTTCTGGTAGTCAACAGGATTATCGGGAATCTGGACAAAAATCCGTCATGCACAGACATGGAAAGGAGAAGACAGCCCTCGTGTTACCCAGCAGTGACTCAGAGCAGATTAGCCGGGCGGGCTGTGAAGGCAACTGCCCACCCCCACTCTCCCCTTCCTCTTCCCCAGCCCGCCGCCTTACACCTGCTCCTTCTGCCCACCAGTGTCTGTGCCACCACAGCAATCGAAGGGGAGAAGTCGTCTGATGCACAGAATTTCAACAGATAGCTAACCTCACTAAAAGGTACATTCTCTATATGCCAAGAGTTCCCATCCCTTAGTGTGAGACCTTGTGTGAGCAGCTCAAAACTCCAGACGTGACAAACGTACTACAGAGGAGGGATCCTTCCACTCTCTGGATGGAAAACTCAAGCTGGCCCATGAGTGACCAAACCGGGCTTCATCAGCCCCTTGGAGTTATGACCATACCCCATGCCCCAAGACAGGGCTACCTAGAGAAGGCCTAACCAGGCCTTGTCCTCTGGAAGGAGGGCCCTGGAAGAGGGAGAGAGGCCTGCTGCCATGGTTACCGCTCCCACAGCAGGGGACCCAGCGACTAATCAACCCAGCAACAGAGCCGAGAGCAACAGACCTCATCGTCACTTGAATAACCAGGAAAGAACAACTGGGGAGAAATCAGCTATGAGGGGAAGACCAAGTAAGAGAATGGTGGAGCTGAGTAAGGTGTGGGGATCCCCCAAGGCCACAAGCACACCGTCCACAGCTTCTTCCCCCTTCGGCTCAGGGTCCTGGTAAAGCTCCCATGTCTGATTAAGAGAAGGTTCTGTGTCCTTGGCTCGAGTGGTTGTGAGTCAGGCTCAACTCAGCACAGATTCACACCCACCTCACACAGTGATCCCACTACAGATCAGGCCTCACCTGGGAAATCCTAAGGAATTCATGAGCACCTTTTAGACAGGATGAAAATTGAGGCATGTGGTGAGCCCCAGCCTAGAAAAGAGAGCAAAATGACAAAAGAAAAAAGTGAGTAGGACGTGCTGAGTGCAAGGAAGCCTGGCCACCAGCGTGGCCTCAGAATTACCAGGCATAGGTGATGTCCACTGTCTCTGGCTCCTCCCAAGAGCCCTGTGAGACAGGGAGGGCATGGCTCACTCTCTACTCTGACATCACCTCCACTCCCAATTATCTCTCTGGCTGCTTCTACACCAGCCAACCAGCCCTCATAAAAAGGAACCACCCAGCAGTGCCCCGGCCTGGCAGCACCGTGCTGTCACACCCTCGCTAACCCCAGCTCTGCCCGACGCAAGAGGGGCACTCTCAGTTCTTGTCCAGGGTCAAGCTTTGTCAATAAAACTACATCGAGCACATAATGGCTTCACTTTGGGTCTTTTCAGATGATAATTCCCCCATTTCTCCAAATTCTTCCTATTCACTGTTTCATGTCAGACATTAACACACCCTAATCAATGGGTACCCTTTTGGTGTCCCCTTCTCTGCCACCACAAAGAGGGCCGTTTTTCTATTAACGGGATATTCACTGCAGTACAAAAGACACAGGCACCTTGGGTCACTGCCTCCATCGAAATCCAAAAAGCTCCAGACATTCTCTCTGGCCACTGTTCCCCTTACCTCTGCCCTGACCACTGACCTGCCCGGCCTCCACTCAGCCTCACCTAAAAGTCCGCCTGCTCCAGGAAGGAAGCCTTCCCCAGCTCCCTCAATTCCAGGGTCTTCCCTCTGGTCATTATTTCCTATGGATCCTGCATGGAGCTTGATGTATCCATGGATTTGCTTTTTGTCTCTCCCACGGGACTGCGAGCCCCTTCGGGGCAGGACGGTTATTCTGCCTTTCTTAACATCTCCAGTGCTCAGGACAGTGCCTGGCACACAGAAGGCAGTTGGTAAGCGTTCCAGAATGGCTGGAGCAATTTGCAGCTCCACCAACGATGTATTAGTGTGCCCTGACAGTCATCTTCTGGCATCTCGGACAATTTTTTAGAAGCAAAGCGCAGCCTTTGCATTTCCCTGGGTAGTGATTTGAGGTCTTCTGTCACACAGTTAATATTTTCCAATTCTTTTGAGAATGGTTTGTTCAGATCCTTTAACATCTTGACCAAGGAGAAACAGTTCACGGAGATGTGAGTCTGGGTTAGCTCCCTTCCTGGCCCGGCTCTCAAACCTTTGTTGGAGATTCCTGCTGAAAAGATTTTCTTGTCCAAGGCTTCCCTTCTTGTCCTAGTTCCTGAATCTGTTTGGACAAAAGCTTTGACATGATCACAATGATCTATCTGGCTTCACTCCTTGGATTGGTGTCCCTAACACTCACCAAAGAGAAGGTGCTTAGTTAAAAGCTTGCTGACCGAGGAATGAGTGAACCTCTCTAGTCAGCAATCACTTCCGGATCTACTCTGTGCCAGGCGAGGGCAGTGCACGCGGCACGGGGCCAGGAGTCAGAAAGACTCATCCTCCTCAGTTCAAGTCACTTAATCTACTTGCCTCGGTTTCCTCATCTGTAAAATGAGCTGGAGAAGGATATGGCAAAGAACTTCAGCATCTTTGCTGAGAAAACCCCAAAGAGGTCACAGAGTCAGCCACAACTGAACACTTGAGCAACAACAAATGTGCCGGGTGCTCTTCTAAATAGAGCTCTACCAAGTAAGGAAAAAACAAGGCCCCGCCTTCAGGACTGGTCCTCTTCATCCCTTGTCCAGGGCCCGTGGGCCCATCTCCTGATGTCTCGCAACACGTAGGTTAGGGATCTCTTCTGACCTGTGTGTGGCTCCTATGGTCAAAGACACCAGTCTAAACCTAATTTCAGACTAAGTGAAATTTCTTCCCCAAGTAACTGAGGTTCTCAAGTTGATTCAACCCTGGGGCTCTAAGCTCCAAGGTCTGTCTGCAGCATCTGCCTCGACGTTCTTGACCTCTTCTGTGTCCTGGACCCTCTGGGAGCCTGGTTGCTGAAGCCACGGACCTCTATCTCTTCTCGCCATATTATTAAACCCACAAAATACATGGGATTACAAAGAAACTCAGTAAACTGAAAGCTATCAAAATACTTTTTAAAAAGTTTGTAGACAACAGGTTAAAAACACTGTTCTAGGTTTGTTTGCTTCTCAGAATGAATTATGTTCCTGTTTTGTCTAGTTCTATATAAACTACCCCTTTGGTAGTCTGACTGATACATGTATGTATGTGTATATATATGTACAAATAACATATAGCCTCATACATACCTGTTATGTGCCTGTGTGTGTGTGTGTGTGTACACGTAGCTGTGTTGTCTCCATTAGACTGTAAGCTCCTGGAGGAAGGGCAGCAATTGCTTTACACTGTATCTCAGCACTAAGCACAATGCCTGCCACACAGTATAAGCACTCAAGTGCTCAGTGATATTTCTTATGTTGGCATGATCCAGCCATGCACAATGACTATCTCTCTCTCCCTTACTATTTAAATACTTAAATTTAATAAAGAGTACTCTGCACTTACATAAGTATTACTCTCAGAAGCTTTATGCATTTTGTATTCATTTTGAATGGGGGTTCCCATTCTATTACTTTTTCCTAGGGAGTTCATGCTAATGCTATAGATTTGTGAGAACTTCTCTCATACCAGTGGTTCTCAATCTTCCTAATGCCACGACCCTTTAACATAGTTCCTCATGTTGTGGTGACCCCCAACCATAAAACTATTTTTGTTGCTACTTCATAACTGTAATTTTGCTACTGTTATGAATCGTAATGTAAATATCTGATATGCAGGATGTATTTTCATTGTTACAAATTGAACATAACCCACAGGTTGAGAACCACTGTCTTATACCTTGTTATTTCACCAAAGCTGTTACTTGTACCAACCAGTTTCTTTTCTGACTCTCTCTGGTTTTCTAAGTAAAGCACTTAGTTGTCAGCAAAAAGGGGCAATTTCATCTCCTCCTTGCCAGTGATTATGCTTTAATTTCCTTCCCAACTTATCACTGAAGCTAGCATCTCTATAACAGTGCCAATGGGGAAAGGGGGGGATTCTAACTTTACTGCCAAATTTAATGGAAAAACCAGGAGTTCTTGACCTGGGGTCCATGAACTTGTTTGATTACAATAATATGATTGCTGCATTTCAATATAATTCATTCTCTGCATTTTATTTAATGCATTTAAAAGCTCTATCCCAAAAAGGCATCCTCAGACTTCACCGGAATACTAAAGGCTTCCATGGCACACACACAGTTACAAATTCCTGCCCTGGAGCTTCTAAACAAAAATAGTAACAAATTCTTGGGAGAAAGAGGAATCCCTGGGGTCCTCCAGCCTGGCTCTGTGCTCAAGAGCAGCAGTTAAAGCCACAAATCTTTTCTGGTTATTCTGCTCATGCCAAGAAGCCAGAGCCTCCCAGTGCTATGGTTCATCACAGTTTCCCAAGATCATGTTAATGAGCATTTTTTAAAAATGAAAATGGGGCTACACACCCATGTCCACAGGCAAGTCAGGAATAAATGTGAAGAAGGAGAACAGATACCTCTAGGAAGGCTTGGATGGCAAACGCTGTATCCCAGAGCTGAGAGCCATTGGTGCCCTAGAGAGAGTGAGTGCAACTTAATGGCCTTTCTGTTCCTGGGACTCCCCCTCCCCCCCCACTCAGAATTGTTTGTTATCTGCCAAGTCGGCCCCATCGTTACTCAGGAAGCCTAACGTTTCACACGCTATTCCCTCTAAGGAAAGCACCAATTCCACAAGAGCCCATCCCATCCCAGGCCCCCTTCTCTTACGCTATTCTTCTAGGGGCACTGGGAATAAAAAGACTTTCCACATTTAAACTGGTTGAATGTAGGTCTAGAGCTCTACTCAGAGGCAGAAAGGCCAGGGCACAAAGGGGTTTCTGAGGCTCTGGAGGGCCTCCCTGTCCCCAAACTACCTTCTCCCTTTCAAACTGAAGCTAACATTCTAAACAGAAGGTTTCCAGAATCTGGCCCCTCTGAGAATGTAAATCCTCCCTTCAGAAGGGCAAGATGCGGGAACTTTGCTATGAAGGCACCTACCGGCACAAATGAGTTTACCAGGGCCTTTAATGAGGTAAGGAAGAAGAGAGGCCTCCAAAGGAGGTGGGGATGGGTACAAAGGCCTGGCTCTGCTCCCCCCATCCTGGTAACCAAAGCCAGTGCCATCACCCTGGCAGAGCCATATTTATCCCTAGAGAGGTGCTGGGCATTTGCTTACTAAAAGGAGGGATTTATTAGGAAAGGAACAGATAACCACAGCAGAGCACTCAAGTTGTCAACTGACAGACATATCACCCTGCAAACAAGGCTGGGTGTACAGCCAGAAATCTGCCAACACACGAAGCCCAAATATCCTTAAGAAGACTCCCTGATGTCTCCTACAAACCTGAAGAAAGCACTTCCCATGTCTCATCTCAAACCTGGCATTAGTTTGTGGGGCCTGGCCCAGATGGAGACAGTGTACCACCAGCAAGCCATGACCCCCACCCCTAGGAGACTCTTGTTTCAAAGGCACTTTACCTGCATCTTCATGCCATCAAGCCCCAACCTGGAAGGGAGGTGACAAAACCAAGGCAGCTAGTTACTCAAAAGCCTGTCTGAACTCCCAAGAGGCCCCAAGAGTTCTAGCTCTCCAACAAGACCCGCCCTTACATGCTTTCCAATGAGACATGGACAGTGAAGTCTCCCTCGCTGGGGTGATCCACCAGGCCCCTGTACCTACAGCTGTCACCAGTCAAGCTCTGCTCTCCAGCCTCCTCTGCCCCAGCCCCCCAAGTAACCCCACTTCTGTGCCCCCCCCACTCCACCCCCTCCTCCTTAGAGCTGCTCTTTAATAGACTATTACTTATCCATCGTCCAAATACATTAAGCAGAAAAACCACTTTTTTGGACAGGTTTCAACGTCTTCACTGAGACTTACCACATGTAATCTGGAATTCTGGAGACATGTTCTTGGAACACCTCAGAGGCTGATCCATCCACATACCACCGAACAAGCATGTTGATTGTCTTAGAAATCTGCCAAAAGAAGAAATCACAGTGTGGTCCCAGCTTCACAGCTAAGAGGAACCAAACATCTCAGCAAACACAGCCCTCCAAACGACCGCTCCACAGACAGTCAGGCGTCTCAAGCGTCTTTCTTCAACCAAGGGGAAAAAACTCCTCACTTTGGCTCATAGACTGGGCATGCAGAACATCCACAGAATCTAGGGAACGTCCAGCCAAAAGAGGAGAGTCCTGGCCAGGGGTCCACCTCCATTCCCGCCACTGCCTCCAGCCAGAGGGCATGAGGAGATCACCCCCAAGGTCCCTGCAAGCACCAGCACAGGCCCACACAATGCCCCATGAATCCCTCTCTATGGATTTCCCAGGTCGTATTTTGGTTGGTGCTTTTTGGTGAAGACTGGCAGACAGAGACAAGCCTTCTGGCCAGGAAAATCAGCAAGCTGTCTAGAATCTGGCCCTTGACAGACCAAGTCAATCGTCCAGGCTCAGAAAAGCCAGCAGGCATCAGAGGTCAGTCTACTGATACCAGGCTGCCATCATGGCGCTCTAGCTCAGAGAACATGGCCCCAGCATAGGACGGAGAAGGCGTGGAAGCATACCGGGCCAATACTGATGCACTTGGTAAATCGGTCATCGGCTGTTATATGATCGTACAGCTCGGCCACAGCGTGCTTCCTCAGGCTGGAGAGATGATAGCTCTCATACAGGTTAAGGACTCCTAGAGTGAGGGGAGACAAGAAGACAGCCATGTTGCTAGGGAAAGCTCCCATGAAGCTGGGCAGGAGGGCCCTCCAAAGCCCCCAGGCCAATGTCTCAGGCCAGCCAAGTTCACAGAAACCCTACTGAAGGGACTTCACTACTGCTGGTGCATCCCCCGGTATTGCTCTGGGCCCTGTGGAAAAAGAAAGGCATTAACCATTGTCCCTGCCCTGAAAGAGCTGAAAAACGTCTGGGAAGAAACAAGCCTGACACACATGAACCAAATTAGAAAAAAACCACAAACTAAGTGCTAGGCCACGAGTGTTCTGGGCCTGGAGCCCATACACAGAAGGCTCCAGGGAGGAATCAGCACTAGGGACGGCCTTTAGAGAATGATGAGGACAGTGAATGGGGGGGAGGAAGCCAGCAGGCCCCAGAGAAGTGGGGGGAGCATTCTGGAGGGGGTCTGCAAGAGAGGACAATGATTTCCAAGGTGGGACAGACAAGGGCCCCTTGACGAATGACACAAACGTAGGCTCTCCCAGTTAGCAGAGAGGCACCTGACATTCCCCATTCTCATGGCGCATCTCCCATCTTTGGTCTTTGCTGTCATGGTCCCTAAAACCCAACGTGCCCTATTACGTTCCCAAGCCCATTGTCCTTCAATCTCTTTGCCTGCTGTTTCCTAACACCTGGAGAACAGTTCCCCAAGCAGCTGCCAGGTCCCCCCCTACCGTGAAGGCTTTCCTGAACCCCACGTATCCTCTAGGGGTGCTCAGGGTACACTGCCTGCAAAGGCCTGGAGATGGGAAACCACAGGTCTGGGATCAAGGGAACGGGTCTCTTTTGCCATCTGGTGCAGCAAAAATGTACATCCTGCTTTCCACCCCATCAGGGAGGGCACTGCAGCCTCTGAGGCCAACAGACAGTGAGAGGCTTGAGGCTGGAGGGTGCCATGATGAGACCCCGGGGCTCCACCTGAGCCAGCTGCTTGGTAACCACCAACAAGGTCCTAAATGCTATTCCCTGGCCAGGCAGAGACCACGTCTCACTGACCTCTGCCTGCCCCAGGCATTGTGTGTGTGTGTGTGTGTGTGTGTGTGAGGGGGGGGCTGAACAGAATTAAAATGGCGGCCTCTTAATAGACAGAGGCCTATGGAGACAACAAACAAAGCAAAGAAGGATGGATAAGGGGCCGTGGGGACTGATGGCGCAAGAGAGGGAGGGAGGACGAAGCATGCAGTAAGGACCCACTCTGTGGCACCTTGTGTTACAATCTCACTGGATCCTATCATGATCCCTGTTTTACAGAGTGGGAAACTGAGGCAGGCAGAGGTGAGAGGACTTGCCCAGGGTCCCACATCAACCTTTGGAAGGGAGCCACAGAACCTCCTTAAGCCTCAGGGCCCTCATTACCCAGATGGGGACAGAATCCTCATGGTCCCTCCCCTGCCCGAGGCAGCAGCAGGAACCAGGAACAAAGGACCCTTGGCTCTCAGGGGAGGTCACGGAGGACCCAAGTGGGCAATCCGTTTTTGCAGTGGGCTTCTCTGGCAAAAGGCTCATTTCTAGGCTACAGAAATATAACAGTCATCCTCCCATTAACAAACGGTCAAGGGAAGAACCCAAGCTAACAAGACAGCGCCCAGTCCAGCAGCTGGTGGGGTCCTGCCGGCCAGCCGCCCCAGACCAGCTGCGAGGGCTGTGAGCGGACACCCACCAGCCAGCCCCTCCAGACCGGCTACGAGGGCTGTGAGCAGGCAGGCATATAACTAATGCCGCATGTTAACAGAGCCGGTGCATCCACTCTGGAGAGCAGCATGGGCTACAGCCGCACCCTCTGACTCGGTACCAGCTGTCTGCCCCAAAGAGCTCAAAGAAGAGTAAATGGACCATGCTGCCATGGATTTTGTGGTCATGAAGCACTGGAAATGGGGGCGGGAACTGGTCAAAGGTATCATGGTGGGTGATGGTACAGGAAATAATGGAGGGTAATGGGGAAAGCCTGTAGGAATCGAGGTGCAGTCAGGTGAGCAGAACTGGGGAAGCAATTTCAGCGAGAGCTTCAGTGTCCTAAAAATGGTTCTAAGACAGTGGCACTCTGATCAATGCGATGGCCAAGCACGACTGCAGCGGTCAGTAATGAAGTCAGCCGCCCAAAGAATCAGTCTGGGGCCCTTTACTATTAGGCCAGGACAAGGAGGACCCCCGACCCTGACCCCTGGTCCAGACAGACAACCCCCCAAAGACAAGTGACATCATCTGTTTCCTCCCAAACGAGGCCTGCAATACCACTGATCCAGGGAAAGAGAGCACCACACATGCCAGGCCCCATGGGAAGCGCGGAGGTTTCTGACCCACAAGACAGTCCCTGCCCTCAAGGAGCTCATGTTCTAGTGGGGTGCTGGACAACAGGGCTGGGACGGGGAACAACCCCACAGAGATGAAATGCCAGCCAGGGAACAGGATGGATGATGGAAAAACCTCAGACACGTTCCCATCTCCTCTTCCACCTGATCCCACAGGCCAGGCCTTGAGGGCCCACCCCAATCAGGCTCTAGACTAGGGACTCTCCACTTGTAAAGGCATCCAAGAGAGCATTGACCACAACCCCCAGGTGACTTTCAGGGCATCTCTGCTCCCACTAGGAGGGAGGAGCGGACAATGAGGGCTGACCCACCATAGACCAGTCGCAGGAGCCAGCTGTGGGGTGTATAGAGGTCACAGGCAGCCACGTGGTTCCTGTGTGCCGGCCAGTCTATGCTTGAATAGTCCTCAATGTAAAGCTCCTGAAAAGAAAGATGATAGATCAGAAACCAATCATGGACAGGGGGTCGAGTCCGCTGAAGGCGATATGCAAAGGGCCACACACCCAGCCCCTTCAAGCCACCAGCAGAGAGGCTGTCATCGCCTCTCATCACCTCCCCCGAGACTACATTGATCATCTCCCAGGCCTCAAACACTCCTGCTCCTCTCCTCTCTTCCTTCCCAGGAAGCTTCCCCCCACATCCCAGTTGCCCATGCGACCCCCTTCCAAGCTCCTTTGTCTTTCTACAGACTCTCACTAGACTTCTATGCTGACATGTGGCCTCCCCCAAGAGAAGGGGGCTCCTCCAAACTCTGTCTTTGCAGCCCCCTCAAAGAACATGGTGCTGGGTATACAGCAGGTACCTAATGAATGCCTGTTGATTAGCTGGCTTTTGTCTTTGTTGCCCCAGCACAATGCCTGCACACAGTAGGTGTGCAACAGATGCCTGCTGACTGGCTGATAGCACGGGAACACCTTGTGCTCTCTGTAAATGGCCCAAGAGCCGTGCATAGTGCTTGGCCCCTCGGCAAGGAGACTGATCCAAGGCGCAATGGGGCCAGGGCTCCCTGGACGGGCAGGCTAAGCCAGCCCAAGCCAGCCCAGGGCAGGGCAAAGATTTCCCCAGAAAACGAGGCTCATCACTGCTCCCAGTCTCCGCCTGGACCTGGACCACGGCCCTTGGCCAATGCCACCGGCTCCTTTACTTTACCAGGAGCCTTTCTCCAACAACCACGAAGAAAGACACCACAAAATGGGGACTCCTCCATGAAGCAACAAGGAAAAAGACAAAAGCCTTGCTCTTCTGCACCCTCCTCAAGGCAGCGGAAGGGCAGGGCCTGGAGTCAGGAAGACTTGGGCTCAAATATGACCTCAGACTTAGCTGTGGGACCCTGGGCAAGTCACTTCCCTAACCTGCCTGCCTCAGTTTCCTCATCTGTGAAATGGAGATCATAACAGCACCTCCTTCCCAGGGTTGTTGGGAAGGTTCAATAAGACCCACAGTAGGTGCTCATTCAACGGTGGTTCTCTTCTCCCAGCTTTCTTAGCAAGAGGCTCCTGTATCTGAAATGCAGCTGCTACGTAAGGTTCTCACCTGTCGCAGGCTCTCAACAAGCTCGTCCTCTTGGCCCCGCAGGCGCACAGCGTAGCAATAGCTCATGGGCAGATACACCTGGCGACAGTGGCACCACAGAGTTGAGGGGTGAGCAGGTACCCAGACAGGAAAGAGCCTGGTGAAAGAAGTCAAACGCATGCTCGCTGTCCATCTGGGGGCCACACAGCTGCTCCCATAGGAGGCCTCAACACCAACCCCACTGCTCAGCACTGGCCATTGATAACTTACATGGACAGGTGCCAACCTGTGCCACATCTGATGTGCTCACACAGGCAAATGGCATGCCCTGCCTCATGAAGCCCACTACCTCCTAGAAGAGCACCTGAGCATATGGCAGGCAGAGGCTTCCCGGGGTTGGGACGAGTCTCTGAGGCCCTTCGCCCGACATGGGCCTCTATAGGCACAGGTGTATATCTGTGTCCCCAACAAAGGGCCATCCCACCTTCGCTTGAAAACCTCACTTGAGTGCTGGGCTTTAAAGGATGGGCAGGAACTTAAAAGCCACAGGGGGCAAGAGAGGGCATTCTCAGCCTGAGCTCAGGCACCAAGGTAGGTATGCACGCGGCCCAGTTTGGCTGGCCCTTAGGGCCCAGGGGCTAGGAGCAAAAGCAGGAGAAATACAAGGTAAGGCTGGAAATGCCCCAGCAGACAAAGCCAAACACGGAGATTAGAAGAGACCAGAAAACCTTCCTTAAAACCAGAGCGGTAGCATACAGTGCTCAAGTGAGTCGGATGGGTGGATCTGAGGTCTGTGGGGGCCACAAAGGTGGCCAGAGATGCTCAGTGGAGAGACAAGTGAAGGCCTGGGAGGCAGTGGGGTGTCACAGGACTGGAAGTTAAGAAAGGCCAGGACAGACAGATCTGGGGAGCATGAGCCTCAATGAAGGGCTCTGCAAGAGAACCAAGAACACGGAAAAATGGAGGAGAGAGGTAGGAGCCTCTGGGGCATCAAGAAAAGACCTCAGGTGGGGCACAAAGGTCAGACTGAGGACTGAACAGAGGTCAGGAGACAGGATGACCGGGAAAGGTCTGGCCACCCCTGACGACCATCCATAGGCCGATGGGAGCAGAAGGCACAATGCGAGAAGACAGAGATGTGAGAGGAGTCGTGCCTGCTGGGCTGGCATCAGGATGGAGAAGGGGTGATGGAAGGCTGCTTTTACAAGAGGGGAAAGCTGAGCAGCTCTGGGGGCAGGGAGGACAAAGATGGGTGAGAAAAGGGAGCACTAGGGCCCTGCCAGTCTTGAAGGAGGCAGGAGGGCCCAGAGAGAGGCCTGAACAGTGAAGAAGAGGGTGCCCAGGCCGACTGGCAGCATTTGCTGGAGGCATGGAGGTGGGGAGGGAGCTTCCCTGTGAACCCCCGGGCCAAGTTATCAGGTCTATGCATCTGGTGGAGATGGAATAGTGAAGGGAGCCTTGGGAGTTTGACAACAGTCCCTGCCAATGGGGCGAGATCAGAGAAGCACCAATGCAGAGGCCAGAGCCAACAGGGGCAGGAGCCCAGCAGTGCCAACAGGCAGGCTCAAGAGCCTCCAAGACCAACCAACCTACTAGAGAACACAGTCACTCCACGTTGAAAGAGAACCAGGTTGTTGTGATACGTACCACATCTCAGGAAAGAGAGTATTCAGTCCTTCCCAGCTGTAAACATTCAGGATGGCCAACCAAAACTTTCCCCATGAAGGGATTCCAAGAGCACCACCTAGAAAAGACCAGGTCCCAAAGAATCAACCCCCTTCTGCTGTCTCCCTACTGCCCAACAAAGCTGCTGCTGCCCACTCAGAGGGTTGGTGGGAGCCAACATCCATTAAGAGAAGAAAGGAGACCAGGTCTGCCTGGGAAGGAGAATCCTGCTTCCATGGAGCTGTGAGCAATCCCAACCAGCACGTGAACCTAGGGGCAGTGAAAGGCACCTCCTTCCCCCATCACCATCCCCCACCACAAAGCTCCCAGCCAGATCTCATGTGTCCTCCAAGTCAGGAAAAAAACTGGCAACACTAACAGAGGCATAAATGGAAATGACGGGCAAACTGAAAGACTGCCCAGAACGCCAGTGTTGTTCAGCCTAGCGACGGGCCAAGATGGAGCATTTAAACTGTATGTTACAGATGGAGAGCGTCACAGCCTCATCACCCCATTCGGAGTCCAAATCGCAGAAGCAAGTCCGGGAAGGAAACCACGCTCCTCGCAGCGGTCACAAGGGCGGCTTCGTCTCAGCCTACCCACGAACAGACATCTCCCACTCATCTATACTTGAAGGGTGGGTGTCCTTCAAACCCCCCGAGGGGGTAGGGGGAAGGTGGAGAGCCTGGCACCCAAAGCCACCCAGCTCCACTCAGAGGCGAGGTGGGACCTCCAGAACTGGGGCCCCAAGACCGAGACTCATTCCCTAATCATCAACCAGATCCTCTTCAAGTCAGAAAGACAGAATGGGTATCATGTGAGCAGTTCCATGGGCACAGAGAATGGACAGAGAGGCAGTGCCAGAGCCAGGAAGTCCTGAGTTCAAACCATGCCTTAAATGCTTGCTCTGAGCCTGCTCGAGCCAATAAATACTGAACAATGCCAACTATGGTGGCACCGCCAGGCTACAGAGAAAGGCGCGAGCCGTCCCTGCCAGGCCAATGGGTGAGCCGTGCCCAACCGAGCTCCCAACAGGTCACCCAGAATATAAATGAAGAGGGTTCAGGAGGCCAGAGTCGGGAGGGGAGGCGGCCGGAGCACCACAGAGACGATGGGGCAGGCTGGCAAGGCGAAGCTGCTGGGAGGGTCCGACAGGGAGACGCTCGTCTGTAAAATGGGGACAGTCCCAGAGCAGCCTCCAGGGGCATCGGGAGGATCTCAAAGATCTGCCAAGTTCAGGGCACCACAGAAGCGCCAGCTGCTGCCACCACCACCACCACCACTGACCCCCTTTTACAGGTAACACCCCTGAGGCTCAGAGACGTGCAAAGAGCTAGGGAGGATCGGAGGTGGGTGAAGGAGGCCCCAGGGATCTCTCTCATCTGGGAAGTGAACACAGCAACAGCTCAGCCCTTCTCCGCAGCACGAGGACGCAAGACAAGCCCAAAAGAGCCGGGCTGAAACACTCCACCGCCTCCAGAGAAAGGGCCTCTGAATGCAGGCTGAAGCAGACTTCGTAAACCCTTTCTTTCAGGGGAGGTCTGACGAACAGGAAAATGTGTTTTCCATGAATGGCACGTGTGAAACCTAGACCAGGCGGTTCAGTGCCTCGGGGAGGGGCAAGGGGGATGAGGGAGGGAGGGGATTTGGGATTCCACATCTTTTAAAATTAATGCTGAAAGCTGTTTTGCAAGTGACTGGGGGGAATTTATTTCTTTTCTAAAAAACAGAGTAAACACAGTTCCATAAATCCCGGTCTCGGTCAGAGAACACCATGCCCTACACTCACCTTTCTCGTGAAGGTTGGTCCTGGCACGCACCAGGGCAGGGTCATCTGGTCCAACCCCCAAGATTCGCAGAGATACATAGTTCAAGGCAGTGCCAAACACTGTCGACTTATCCTCAACATGCCTGCAAAAGCGTGAAAGAGGACAAGACTCACCCTCTGCTGACAGCCCCCATCTCCCTCAGCAAGGGTCTGGCAAAGGTTCTTCAGAACCCAACAGTCCCCCAAACTAGAGGGGTGGGAGAAAAGCGGAGCAGCCCAGCCCACGCCACACCAAGGCCGCCGCTTCTCCTCTCCCCTCCGCGGCCACCCCTCTCTTCTCCACATCTCTTCCTCTCTTCCCCATGTCCATCTCTCTCTCCCTCTCTCATTACGTCCCTCTCTCCCACTGTACCTAAAGGACTCTGTCATCCCACTACAACCCAAAGGGCCTGGGCCCCAAGATCAGGAAGAAAAGCCCTCTGCTTCTTGACCAGCTTCTCCATGGTCATTAACCAGTGAAGAGCAGGATTTCTGAAACCTTGGCAGTTCCCAGAGGACCTCTGCCCTACCCATGCTGAGACCCCACAACAGAGTGGGAGATGCCCACCTTCAACCCTCAACCTTCTCAAAGGAAGAACTCTGCTAGAGCCTCACCACGCTGCATACGAATGAATGAATCAGAAGTGACCACGTTCCACATGGGCTGAGACAGGCATAAAAACAAGGGTGCCAAAAGCTGGGGACAAGATTTGGGCATTTCTGCTACAAGACAATGGGAGGAAGCCTGTCTGGGCAGGGCAAAAAGCCCCCAAGAAAGTCACATCCTTAGGAGCCCCGCTGGCCCAGCTTAGAGAGGCTGCATACATCTCAGGGATTTTTCATTCAAACAGGAACAGGACAAAGAGGCTGCCTAAGGAGGCAACCAATCAGAGCAGCCAAATTAAGGGCAATTGTCCCCATCCCTTCTAGCCTCGCTCCACATCCCTGGCCTCTGCATGGTCTAGCCCAGGCATCAACAAGCCATGTGCCCTCCCAGACCTCTCCACAAGTGGCTGGTCCCCCAAAGCCTGGAAGGTTCTCCCTCTCAGGGCTGGAGCTCAGGTGGCACCTACCCCATACTACGTCCCCAGCTACCTTGCACGTACACACACCTATGGAGGTACATCTCCTAAGTTCTCTGAGGGCATTCCCAGTACCAACCCAAGCAGGTGCCAGGCCCCCAGATAGTAGCCCCGCAATTGACTGGGGTGAATCGTGTGCTAGGACCACCAACTTCTGCTGACTTAAGACTGATGATTTCTTCATCTTAGACTCCCCTAATTATTCAAGAGTTTGTGTGGCCATGCCTGGAGCTCAGGGCTGGAGCCACAATCCTTGCCTTCCAAAAGCTTCTATTCTCCTGAGAGGGAAACAGGACCTTCCGCGTATGTCACCTCAAGTCAGATTAAGTCCATGGGAAGGGATAGAAGGCACAAGCCACCTGCAGAGGGGGCGAGGGAAAGCACGTCAGGCATGGGGTCAATCAGTGCAAAGGCATGGAGGTGGGAAAGGCCAGAATGGTTCAAGCTGCCACTAGAGTGGCCTCAGGAAGGGACCAGCCAGAACAAAGCTTCTTCCCCTTCAGACTCACAGGCCCCAGCCGCCGTCAGGAAGCTGCACAGATCGCAGGTAACGCTCGATTTCCTCTTTGTACCCAGCTGGGAGGGATGTGTTGGTCACGCGGCAGGTGATCAGGAGACCTGTGTGATCAGAAATAGACAGCTCCTTAATTGTGATGGGTCGCCTCCAGGTAGAGCAAAAAGAGAACAGGGTCCAGACTGTCCTGAGCAGCGAGGTCAAATGCTGCCTCTGACCCCAGCAGTGTGACCTCGGGCACAAGTCCTTGAAATCGAGGCTCAGAGCTAACAACACCGGCCATATCTTTCTCAAAGGTGACATCTATAAAACCCTATGTGAGTATCAATCCAAATTATTATTAAAATAATGTAGACAATTACCTGCGGGCTTCCTTTTAGCAGGAAAGAACGTTCTTTAATAATGTTTAACACCCCTTTGTGGGTCTGACACCAAACACAGCTTAGTCACAGATTCAACAAGAAAAAGGTGATGGCCGAGCCCCAATCCCATTAAAAATATTCAAGCTCTCGTCCCCCGATTCCAGCCCATTCCCTCCCAGCAATGCTTGGCTAATGTTACCCATCTGTCTCTCTATTCACCTCTAAATCATTCCCATTTGCTAACTCTATTGCCTCCTCAAATCCACCTTGACCTCCCCTTAAGAAGACGCCCTCCCCCTCTCACTGGCCTGGTCTAACCGGAGCCCACCCCTGATCCTCCACCTCCAAGCTCCAAGCCTCAGAATAGCTACATTGCTTAGACTTTAAGCATACATATAAATAACTAGCTACCTGTGCAAATAAGCAGAAATAAAAGTAACACCGAAAAGGAGAAAGGTAAACTCTAGAATTAGCTGCCCCTTAAGATATTAAGCACCATCACAAAGGAATCCCAGTGTTACGTGAAAGATTAAGGAACAAGCATCATCACTGGACCCGCACTCGAGGTCAAAAGTGGGCACCAAGACCCATAAAACTGAAAGACCAATTTAAAATCCAGGTGCAAGCTGAAGAAACAGAAACCAAACGCAGTCTTGGCTGATTAGTTTGAAGGCACTGACCCTTCCCCTTCATTCAATTTTTTTCTCGAACTCTTATTTTATCTTCTGGTCTTCTTTCTCTCCATCCCATTAGGAAAGCAACCACCACCAAACTGGCTAAAAAGAGGTGGTGTCCAGCAAAGTTCTGAGAGGATGAAACTCAGTCAAATCCTCCACTGCTCTTTTACTATTTCTCCCTGTAACTCACTTAGCTTTTCCTTCAAGAGCTCAAGTCCTAGGCCGTTGGGTACACATCTACTCAGTACTGATGGTGATACGTTATCTACAGCACCTTTCATCAAAACATAGTTTCCCTGTTTTTCTCTTTAGAGTAGGTCTGTTTGCTTTGTTTTGTTTGAGATCATTTTACCATTCCTGATTTTTTTTTTTTGCAGGGGGAAAGGCAGGGCGTTGGGGTTAAGTGACTTGCCCAAGGTCACACTGCTAGTGTTACATTCCTGCTTTTTTATTTAATCTGAAACATTTTGTTCCTGTCCCTTTAAATCCCTTATTCTATGCATGTCTTTCAGTTTCCAATGTGTTTCTTATTGTTGGATTCTGGGTTATAATCCTCTCTGCTATGCTCTTCCCTTTTATCAGTGACTTTATCCCATTCACAGTTACGACTGTTAATTGTATACTTCCCTCTATCCTATTCTTGTGCTTTTCCTTCTCTTTACTGCCCCATCTTTATGAGTTTGTTCTAAGGCCCTGCCTCTTATGCCCAGTCAGGTGAAGCATGTATATGTATGTCACACACACACCTTTCCTCCTTTGACCAGTTCAGGTAAGAGGGAGGTAGGAACATCACCTGCTTCCTCCCACCCTGATCCTCTGATAATATGAGATAACTGCATCCATTCCTCCCCACCCGTTACATTCCTTTATTTCCCTTTCCACTCCCAGGCCCTCTAATGAGACTTCCTCCAGAAGCCCTGATGAGAGAGTTCTCGGTGCAGATGGGTGGTGCAGTGCAGAGGGTGCTGGGCCTGCAGTCAGGAAGACTTATCTTTTAGAAGACCAGACATTTGGCTTTTCAGAATATCCTACAGCAAGCCCTCCATCCCGACTATCAGCGGCTGGGGTTCTGACCGGTACTTGGACTTCTGTCTCTCTGGCTGCTTGCACTGCTCTTTCTTTCATCAAAAGAGGTTTCGGCCGGGTTGTGGCCAAGAGGTTTCTTAGAGTTTTCTTTTCCTGGTTTCTTAAAAAAGGTAATCAATAGATTTTCTTGATCTCTACTTTGCACTCTGGTTCTCAGAGCTCTGGGCTTGGAACGATAGCTTAGCTCTCTTCGGTCAAGAATTTCCGGCAGTCCCACGTCTCTCAAACGATTCTGTTTTCTAAGCCAGTTGGTTTTTGCTGGGATGTGCTTTTCTCCCATCTTTTCGTCTTTGGACTTGAATGTCTCTAGATGTCTTATGAAGTCATTAGCTTCTATTTGGTCAATACTCATTTTCCTGGGGGAGGTTTTGGACCTCTTGGTCCTTCCATGGTTCTTGTTTACATTCCCTTTTTTCCCTTGCGCTGCTCTCATTTGTTTTTTAAAATCATTTTTGAGCCTTTTTTAAATGCTTGCTCTACGTCTTCCAAAAATTCTAGCTGGATTTATGCCCAAGCTGTGTGTTTCCCTGAGGCGATGTCTGAAGCTTTGGAATCATCCTCTCCTTATGGGTCTAGGACTTGGCTTTCTGTGATGACACCATGTTTGTCTGCTCATTCTTCCAGCCTGTTCCTTGGCTTGATGTTGGAGGTGGGCTCTGTGTACATCTGGAAGGAATTCTCTGGGCTAAGCATGATAAGAAACAGCAATTTCATAGAGACTGAATGGCTAGCTTTCCCGTGATCTGGGATTCCTGCCCTGGTGAGCATTCTGCTGCAGGTGAGAAGTGGGAGGTCAGAGTCACAGAGCTTGCTGCTGCTGGCAGCTCAGCTCACCTCCATTTGGAGCTAGGACCTACAACTCTCCACTACCCCAAGGCACAGGTTTCCACCCTCAATCCAGCCTGGATATGTGAGGACAGAGCTTCCTGCCCCTCTCAAGTTCAAGGACCTCTTCCAGTCCCCTCTTCTAATCCTGGCTGCTAGAAGGCTCCTCAGGGACCAGACCCAGTTCTAGTATCTGCAGACCTGCCTGGCCCCCTGGCACAACCTGACCTGCAAGAATGATTCAGTTTTTTCTTGGATTCAGTCTGGTCTTGCCTAGCCAGGGAAGGGGGCGGGGGGAGGCAGGGCTGTGACCCTGCCCCAAAAGTGGTATTTTTAAAATGGGAACTGGGTAAAATTTCTACAATTCCAGTTAAACAAAAAAGCCTATTCACAAAGAGAAAGAGCTAAGGCAGCCAAAATACAAAGCTCATTTCCTCATCAAACCAGCACCTCTTGCCAGGGCGGTTGTGAGGAACAAAGGAGATGGTGACTTTAATGCTGGCACACAGCAGGCACTCGAAAAATGCTTCCTCCCTCCATCCTTAGCCCTAAGGCTGGGAGCTCCACATCAGACTAAAGCCTCCCTACAGAGACAAGGCATTTTGTACTATCTGGGTGGAAGACAGGAAGGACGGATGCATCATGTGTGAGCACCCCCCCCCATTCCCAGCCATTCCATGAGGCTTCCTCCCGTATTCATGGGGTTACCAGAGACTCTTCAGAAAGCCCAGTCTGAGGACTTTCACCACACACCACACAGAATCTCAAGACCAAAGGAGTTACAGTGGGGTGGGGCCAAGGTTCCAAACCTTCATTTAACACAGTGGTTCTCAACCTTCCAGACGCCATGACCCTTTAATACTCATATGTAGGCAGACCCACCTGGAGATGGATAGAGGAGCGGTGTCTTGGTTCCTAAGACCATCAGAAATACGTGTTTTCCAATGATCTTAGGTGACCCATGACCCCTGTGAAAGGGTCGTTCGACCCCCAAAGGGG
This sequence comes from Pseudochirops cupreus, assembly GCA_028627135.1. Taxonomy (NCBI): domain Eukaryota; kingdom Metazoa; phylum Chordata; class Mammalia; order Diprotodontia; family Pseudocheiridae; genus Pseudochirops; species Pseudochirops cupreus. Next base: position 394,524,284 of record CM053584.1, on the reverse strand, counting down.
TCCCGACCCACAGGTTGAGAACCACTGGTTTAACAGATGACAGAACTGGGCATGACCACGGTGACACACCTCAGCCGTGGTCCTTCACCAGAGCAGCAGCATGCGCCTGGCTGACACCACGAGGCACGCACGCAAGCTCACGTCATTCTTGGCTTTCTGGAAAATGCTACACACACACACACACACACACACACTCTCTCCCTGACACTCATGTGTGTGTTCATTTGTACATACACTCACACTCATTTGCACATTCGTTCCCACACATCTGCACGTACTCCTTTGCACATGCATTATACTCATCTGCAGACATACTCGTTTGTATAGACACATACCTGCCCACTCATTTACACACTCATTTGTACACACCCGTACACACTCATCTGTGCACTCACTCGCACAATCACTGACACCTGGGCACACCCATCTGTCCACGCTCCTTTACACACGCACCTCTTTGCCCAGGCTGCCCCCTCCCCTGCCCCGGCCGCACCTGGCAGCAGGAAGAGGGGACCCCCGTAGTCCCCGGGCCAGTGGCCGTCCTCAGCCTGGAGCCGCGAGTAGAAGTTCATGCCCTTCCAGGCCCCCTCCCGGGCCGAGCGGGCGGGGGGCAGCTCCTCGAAGTACTTGGCCTGGGGGGAGGGGGGGTGTCAGCGGCGGGGATGGGATCGAGGCCCCCCTCCGCCATCCTCCCCCTCCCTTCCTCTCCCCTCTCATTCTCCCCCAGCCCTCCTCCGCCCCTCCCCTCCCCTGCCCCCCGCGGGGCCCCCACCCACCGTGTCCAGGCCCACGGCGTGGGCTTCCAGGGCCCTCTGCTCGTCGTCCCCAGGCCCGTAGGTCCAGCGCTGCCGGCCCTCTTCGCTGGCCAAGCGCCAGCGGCTCAGCTCCGTGGCCGGGGGGGTCTTGTAGGGGCCGCCCCTCCTCCGCAGGCACCTGGGCGGGCAGGGCAGTGAGGGGGCGCCCCACGAGGGCAGCCGGCAGGCAGGGCGGGCGGCCGTTACTGACGCGGGGCGGGGGGGGCAGGTGGTGGTTGGGCCAGGGTGGGCGCGGGGGTGCTACTCACGTGCCGTCCGTCATGGTCCCGGGTCGGGCCTCGGAGCGGTCCGCGGAGGACGCGGCTCAGGGACAGATCCAACCGGCTCGGCTCGCTCGCGCTCCCGGACAGCGGCCGGCCACCGCGGGGCACGCCGGGAATTGTAGTCGCGACAGGGGCCTGGCGCCACATGAGCCGAGGAGCGCCGAGCCAATGGGGACGCGTCGGGGGCGGGGCCCTCCCCGAACCTCGCGTGTCACTGGCTGCGGCCCGGACAGCCGAGAGGGGCTGGGCGTGCGGAGACACGCCGGATTGGAGGAGGCCTGGAAAGGTGACCGAGGGCGGGACCAGCCCCGCTGGGCATGGGGCGGGGGCGGGGCCATTCCTGCAGGACCCGAGGGGCGGGGCCAGCCGCTCCGCAGACACGCCCCCCGCGAGGGCGGCCCAGGAGTCTGCCCACCCCGCTGGGCACTTCCTCCGGGGAGGCCCCGGCCCCGGCCCCGGCCCCCGCCCCCAGAGCTGAGTGTCCGGCCTGGGAGGCGGGACAGACCTGACTGCAAATACGGCTTCCCGTCCTCGGTAGTAGGTTCACGCTGCTCCAGGCCTCAGTTTCCGCCTGTGTACAATGGGGCCTTGGCTGGCTCAGTGGGCAGAGCTCTGGGCCCCGAGTTCGTTCCAGCCTCAGACGCTTCCTGGCTGTGTGACCTCGAACAAGTCACTTTACCCTGCCTGCCTCCGTTTCCTCATCTGTCCAGTGAGCCGGAGAAGGCCAGGAAAACCCCAGAGGGGCCCGTGGGAAGTCAGACAACCACACGGGGCCCACAGGGGCGTCTCTGCCAGGGGCCCCGACCCTCGCTCCGCTGCTCGCCCCAGCTCGGTCCTGGCCCAAGCCCTCTGGCCGGCAGCCTCCTTCCCAGGGGCCTCCAGACCCGGCCCCCTTCTCCCCTCCTGGAGCCAGGCCCCCAAATGCTGACCCCTCAAGCCCCGGCCTCCACCCTTTCATCCTGCCCTGCCCAGACGACCCTTCCCCAGCCTTGGATCACACTCAGCATTCCGGGGGGCCCTTCTGGCTCCCCGTGGGCAGCTGGCCGTAAAGGCACCACCTGTATCAAACTGCTCACTGTGGGGGGAGGCACCGACAGAATGGGTTACTCAGCATCTAAAAGGATCAGTGTTAAAAATCACTTTTACTTGTAATTGTGGAAAAAACCGAAGTATCATTAAAATACCAGGCTGCCAAGGTCGCCCTCTAGCTGCCCTTCCCAGGCTGGTCAGAGGCCTCGAAGCAGGACGTGGCGGGCTGAGGGCTCTGCCAGGCCCCAGCCTCCCCGCTAACCAGAGCTCTGTCGGCGGGGTGTGAGGAGGCCTGTGCTCGGGGCACGGCCCGGCCTGGAGGGGCCGGCGGCCCAGGCCGGGCACTGAGGGGTTCCTCCGGGAAGGACCCAGAGGCCTCGAGGGCTATGCCCTCTGAACACAGCCCAGTGGGGGCTGCCCTTGTGAACTGACCAATTTGGTCATCTGGCCCCTTTTCTGCCCGCGGGCCCTCCTCCTCCACTGAACGGTCACGTGTGGAACGCAGCCACTGCAGGCAGCAACTCCATCTTTGGCCCACATGAGCCAGGAGCCTCCATCTCCCCCAGGAGGGACTGGGCGGTGCTTGACACATAGGTGCTGGGCACCGCCGGGCCTGAGGCCTCTCTCCCTCAGCACTGTCCTTATTGCCCTGGCTGCTGGGCCACCTAGTCCACCATCCGATTAACGTTGCTTCCTTCTGTAAACCCCCACAGAGCTCCCAAGACCTGGGCAAGTGGCCTTTCTGAACTTGCCCTTGAGCTAGGAGTCATTTATCCCCAACATTCAGCCAGCACAGAGCACACTTGCCCTCCCAAGCCTGTGAGCAGGCTGGAGGAGGGGGCCCGTGGGGGCGGGGGGAGGCTCTGTGTGCAGACCCCGTTTTAGCCTGGCTGGTTAGAAAACACAGAGCAAGATCAGAAATCCAGAGAGAAACAGGAAAAAAGGGAAGCGGTGAAGTCTCGCATGGAAGGGGACGGGGTGGAGCGGATAACAGAGGCAAGCTTTGCCAAAGGCATGGCCAGACCCAGCTCCACTGCCCCTCACAACAGCCCTGGGACGGGCGCCTGAGGAGGCTCCAGCCAGAGCCTAGGTGCCACCACCCCACCATGACGGCTGGACTGAGGCACCACAGTCACACTTTTATTTCCATGATTACAGCCACAGTCCCAGCTGCTGGTCAAGCATCCGCACAGAACATTATTGTGTGTATGTCGAGCACAGCCCCTCATGGGAAGAGGCCCCCTCCCCCTGCCAGGGGGGTTTGTCAAATGTCCATCATGTCCAACAGGGTAGAGAGATGGCGCTCACAGACCAGCTCCTCCTCACGGGTCCTGTGGATCAGGCTTTCCAAGCGTTTCAGTTTGTCCATCAAAGACACGTCCATCTCCAGGGACGGCTGCCACTGGTCAGCAGGCTTCTTGTCCTTTGAAGGTGAAAGGAGAGAAGGTGGGGTCAGATCCTGGCTTTGTGGGCAGGTCTAACAAGAATCCCCATGGGGCCCCTTAGGCCCAACAGGGGCACGATGACGGACCCCACATAGAAGGATCCCACCTTCACCTTGGCCGGGTCGGGGAGACTGTGCAAGAAGCGATGTGCCAACGTGCCAGGGGGTAGGCATGGCTGAGGACAAAGAATCCATCCCACCCTGCTGATGACGGGCCGGGGGGGGGGGATGGCCAGGCACTCTTCTGTTCTGTTATACAGCCTGGAGCCCGAGACCCTACACAGGCAGTATGGGAATCCCACAGGCCCTAAAGACACAGACACCTCATTAGTGCCCATCATGCAAGCCTGAGGTCGTGTTCCTCAACTGAGAAGAGACCCAGCTTCTGGGAGTATTCCCCCCAGCTCTGATGGCTGCCAGCCCATCAGCAGCCACCTCCAGATGCAGCCCTGGTGACCATCACCTCTGACCCGCGTGCCAAGCCAGAGTTCCGCCTTACCTGGGGGCTGGTGGTCCCCAACATGCGCAGAACCGGCTGAACAGTCTGGGGCATCGAAACAAGAGCTTGAGGAAGGTAGAGGGGGAGGGGGCTTGAATCTGGCCCCTGCTCAAGGTCTCCCGTCAGCCACCGGCGCAGCTGATCTTCGAACCTAAAGGAACAAAAGCTGTGATTTTTCAGGCCTCCCACCTTCCCCAACTTAGGAGACATGGCACAGCAAAGTTCTCTTCCCAAATGCTTTCCTGGCAGCCTGCCCCGGAGCCCAGGCTTTCCTGCCCCACATCTGCCATCAGCTGGCGCCTTTGCTCCACGTACGTCATCCCCAAAATACAAGGGCAACGTGCTGGGGGGAAGCAGAATGCTCAGAAAGGAACAGTCAGGGCTGGCGATGGGGCCAGGGGCAACACGGGCACGCACCCTCTGTCTCACTTCCCTGTCTTTCTTTTTCTGCCCCCCTTTCCCTCTGCCTCCTCTCTCCTTTCTTTCTCTCCCTTCCCCTCCCCCCCTTTCCTCACCCTCTCCTTTCCAAAACCAACCACAGAAATGGTGCCAAGAACAAAAGAGAAGATGAAATACAGAACAAAACCCCTGGCCTCCTTAAGGAACCCTCCCCTGCCAGGAGCTCCCTGCAGCACCGGCCCCCTCCTGCTGTGCTCGGCCCAGGCTCAGCGGGAGAGAAGGCCGAGGGCCACCTGCCGACACAGTCGCTGCTGTTGGCCCAAGCGTCTGCCCCCACACAGGCCCCAGGGACCCCGGGGTGCGTTGGCCCAGAGGGACGAGGTCTGCGGCCAGGGCCGGGGCCAGTGGCTTTCTGATGCAGCCTTCCCTTGGGGCCCCCGCCGTGCCTCAGCTTCCACACACCAGCCCCAGACAGGGACCGGGAGGAAGGGAGCACCTGGCCCCCAACCTCCAAGTCAGAGAGTATCCATGGGAGTTGGAGCAGGGAGAGCAAGAGGAAGAAGCAGCAGGAGGGGCCCTGTGTCCCACCATCTTCTCACCTCCGGCTCTCTTCCTTCTCCAGTCGAAGGCTGACGGACAGGCGCGCCGGCAGCAGCTCCGAGGCCGAGGCCGTGCGGGTGAGTTCCTCGGCATCGGGCACACGGCCAACACGGCCCCTCTCCAGGGCCCGAGTCCCAGTGTAGGGAACGTGAAGCCATGAAGAGAAGATGCCCTCAGCGGGCGATTGCAAAGGCTTCACGCCCAAACTGTCAGAATAAAAAGGGAAGAGTTAGAGCCAGGAACAAATTCACCTGTCATGTGTCCATCCACAGTGACCCAAAATGACCCGTGTGCTCGTCTGGGGCGTGGCTGAAGGGGGGTGGACACGCTTTCTCCAGAAACACGAAGAAATCGTTTTGTCAAAAGGCTTTTCTTAGGAAGATAAAAACTCAGTACACATGATCACTGGGGCTGCCAGGGGGCACCACTGTGCAGAGCTAGGCCTGGAGGCAGAAGCTCTGAATTCAAATCCAGCCTCAGACCCTTCCTTGCTGAGAAACTTTGATAGAAATTAGGTATTCCAAGGGGAAGTGGCAAAGGTGGGGAGGGAGAGGGGAAGGGGTGTTCCAGGCCCAAGAGGGCAGCAGCCAGTACCAGGGCCAAGAAACGGAACATGGAACATCCATCATAAGAGACAGCAAATGCCAGCTTGATCAAAACAAGGACTGAGGAAAAGGGATCGTGCTAAGCCTCTGAATGGGGTCAAGGGGCACCTGTGGAGCGGGCCAGGCGGGCAGCAGCCCAGTCAAATGCGCTCTTGGGAGAGTCAGGCAGCAGAGGGAGGGGACCCCTCCTGGGCACATTCAGGGAGAGGGAAGAGGCATCACGAGGGCCCGCCCTTGCCAGAGAAAGGCCCGCCTTGCAGCTACACTGGGGATGGGGATGCACAGAGGCCCAGCCCACCAGGAACCACCCGCAGGGAGTCAAGGGCAGAAGCCGAGGTCTGCTGGGCCCCAGGCCGCCCTCCACTGGCACAGAGAAGTGCTGGCTCCGGGGGCTGTGGGAGAGCACAGGGAGATGCACGGGGGAGGTACCACTAGTGGAGAACGACCCCAGAAAGCCAAGGAGGCCAGCAGAGTGCAAGGTCTCAGGACTCGGGGTTCGATACAGAGAACGTGAGGGCGTACGTGGCTGCACATGTGCAAATGTGTGCTGTGTCTGAATGCACTGCGTGTACTGTACGTGTGCGCCTGTGTGTATGTGTGTGTGTGTGTGTGTGTTTGCATAGGGGCCAGTTACGTGCATGCACTGTGCACACGCGTGTACATAAGGGCCCACCAGCCAGCAACCAGGCAGGGAACCCCACGCACCGTGCATGCCCATGCTGCCGGGCCTCCTTCTGGGTCTGCAGCCTGGCATGCTCCCAAGACCCAGGGACATCATAGTCCTTCAAATGGCTTTGGAGAAAATAGACGTAGACCTGACCATCTTCACTCAGAGCCTCTGAAAAGACAAAGGGGTGAACAGACGGATGAGTGGGTGGCTCGTGCGCCACATGGGGCTTCCAGCCCCTCTGCCCCCGGGGATCCCACTGAAAACTTCTCCAGCTGGCACGCTGAGAGTAGGGGGTTCAGGCACCCACAGACCCGTGACCGACACGGAGAAAACTAACCGTCTACCTCGTGACTCCTCCCTCCCCCACACCCACGAGCTGGTTCTTGGTCCACGGCAGGCCAATCCCTACCTGCTGCGACGGGCAGTCTGGGTGGCTCCCAATCCCGTAGCTTGTGGTTGATGCAGAGAGCCAGGATGTCATCCCACGGGATGTCATCCACGGAGGGGCCCAGCTCTCCCAAGGGCCACACGTCCTTGTTGCGCCACCTGCTGTATGTCCGACTCAAAAGATTCTCCACCTGTGACTGAAGGATGGGCTGTGTCTGGCCACAGCTCGGGATCTGGGCCATGTACTGGAAAATCATGGTGCACACGAGCCTCCAGGGAGCTGCAAAGACCCGAGAGCCTAGGTCATGGCCACACCCAGGCATGGCAGGCTTGAGGGGCCGTCAGTGTCCGGGCTGCCCCTGGCTCAGCCCAGACAAGGGGACCCCGTGCCTATCCTGGGCCCAAGGGACGGAGGCGGGTAGACAGCTAAATCTGAAGGGCTTCATCAGCACAACAGCTCTAGGGCAGTGGGATGCCTAAGGACCACCTGCTGTGTCCAGCTGCCACGTGGCCCAGGGCTCCGGCATGGCCCAGGGCTCTGGTGCCCTTGGTCTAGGCCGGAGCCCAGACCCAGGCCATCCAGGGCCTCACTGCACTAACAGTGCTCGTCTGCTGGAAAAGCTCAGGGGAAGGAATATGAGGAGTGTGACAGAGCATTGTGGTGTCGCTGAACAGAGAAGGAAACTGAGGCCTGCGGAGCAGGCCGAGGCCACGCCACTGAGAGACGCTTTGCCGCCCTCAAAGAGCTCGAGAAAGCACTTGGAGGCAGAAGCCACACCAGATGAGGGAGCAGGACAAAGCCCGGGGCCACCTGGCCTGCCCTGGCGGCCCTTTGCTCCCCAGAGCTCTGCAGGTCTGACGGAGCCCACACAGCCCAGAGGGCTCCTGGCGTCCAGACTGCCATGGCAAGGAGATAGGATGGCCCGGGTTCAAGTCTTCCCGCTGAACCCTGGCAGCCATGTGGCCTGTCACGCCAACTCCCGAGGGCCCCGGCTGCTCTTCTCTGAGGAGCAGGTGCGATCTGTTGCGGCAGAGGGAGCTCCACCCGTGGAAGTCTCCTACACTGATCAAAGCTGACCTCTCCTGCCCTCTACGGCTTCCAGCAGAGCAGGGGCAGGGGCAAGGACACCTACCACCCTGGGGGGGAAGGTCAATGTGGGGCAGCTGGAAGGAGAGCACGGCCTTCTTCAGCCAGGCCAGGTGACTGGGTGCGTTCCACTGGAGGTGAGGAAGGACCTTGTTGCCCCCCGGCTCCGCGAACTCTGTGATGGGCCAGGACAGGTGGCAGAGCTGCTCGGAGGAGGCTGCCTCGGCCAGGAAGCGCAGCACACTGTTGAAGAGGTCAATGATGGCACCAGGCTCCTGCGAGGTCAGGCCGGCCAAGCGCCGCTCCTTGCGATCGTAGAAGAAGCGGTCACTGAACTCACGGCTGACGCCATCCTCTATGAATTGCGGCAAAGTCTGGCAGCAGAGCTCCAGGGACCTGGGACAGTGGGAGAGTAGCCACTTCACAGCCTGGGACACCTGCAGGCAAACACAGGTGGCACTTGAGGGGACTCGGCCAGACGAACAACTGGCTGGAAGCAAGTGTCTGTCCACCTTTGTGAAAGGCAGCATTTTTAGCACTGTTAATGAATCAGGCCCTCAAAACCCGGACCACCCATGGTCCCCAGCCCTCATCCCTCACAGGCCTCTGCCCACAACACACCTCCAATGGGACAGTGCAAGCATCCGGCCACAGCTGGCAAGACTGCTTCTCGGCCACCTTGACAGTCAGGTGACCACCGGAACCTGTCCCCTACATAGGGCCAGAGTCTGCCTGGGTAGGTACCCCAAGACCACTGTCCTGAGCTCCAAGTCTGCTTCAGGAGAAGCCTGGGGCCGAGCCCCTGAGCACCTCCAGCTGAGGGTGGAGAACTTTCTCTGCCCAGGCTCTCATGATGGCAATGGGCTACTCAGGAAGAACAACCGGTCTACAGTGGATTCTTGCAGACAACAAGATGGTGCTGGAACTCAGGAGATAAACCATCTTCAAAGCAATTCACCCCCAAACACGGTCTACAACCTGCCAGCGGGCCCAGGTGCCATCTTACCTGGCTGGTGCCCTGGAGATCACTGACTGTGGCCGGGATCTCCAGAACAATGTAATCCGAGATGAGCTGGGATGAAACCAAGTCCTGGAGCATCAGCCCTTGGAGAAGAGCAGAGAAACCACTCAGGGGGCGCCTGGTCTGGGGGGCACTCAGCCTGGGGGAAGCCTAAGTGCATTATTTTGCCAACACCAACTTAAGTCAATCCACCCCACCTACACTGGCCTTACTCCTCGTGCCCTTCCCTCAAGGAGGTCACTGAGTCACTAGTCACCTGGCAGCGGGGCTGAGGGGGCAGCATCAGACCCCACAGCACCTCACCCAATGCCCATGAGGCTCTGAGAGGGAAAGTGAAGAGTCCAGGGCAGGGGAATTTCTCCACAAGGCCCCTTGTAGGCTGACTTAGAAAACCCTCTCCATGTCCCAGTGGCATCTGGCTATGGTCAGGGCTGCCCTGGGCCACAGCGTCCAACACCTCTGGACAGAGAGAAAGCAGTCAGACAACAGAAGAAAAGATGAGGGGGAAATTCAGCTCAGATGGGACCCACTCCCAGGGCTGTTGTGAGGCTCCCATGAGATCCTCCAGGAAGAGCTCTGGGAAGGGGTGCTTTGAGAATGGGATTCACCCCTTCCACGCAGAGGCTGGAGGACCACAGCCACGCTCCAGGCTGATTCCTTTCAGGGAAGGGTTCCACTAGAGCAGCGGTTCTCAGCCTGTGGGTTATGTTCAATTTAAATACATCCTGCACATCAGATAGATTCATAACAGTAGCAAATTACAGTTATGAAGTAGCAACGAAAATTATTTTATGGTTGGGGGGGTCACCACAACATGAGGAATGTATTAAAGGGTCGTGACATTAGGAAGGTTGAGAACCACTGCACTAGACAGTCGCAGAGGTCTCCTTCTAGACCAAGTCCTATGCATTCTGTGAAGGAATCCAAGCCTGCTAGAGGTGAAGGAGAGAAGAGCGAGCAGACCAGCGGTGGATGGCCCCTCGTATGAAACCCAGGGGCATGTGCGGCCTTTGACCAGAGAGATCCTACTACCAGGCATTTGTGTGAGGATGTCCACGCCCCCCACTACCCACACTCTCACACACACACACACACACACACACACACACACACACACACACACACACACACACACACACACACACTCACTCACTCTCTCTCTCTCTCTCCCTATCACCACCAAAATGGGTCTGGTATTTCAGTGTCAGAGTCTGGTCCCTCCTACCTTTCCAGCCTCGATCCCTTACACCCCATGCCCAAAATCACACATGCAGTGCAATCCAGGGCCAGGGTTCAGGCCTGGCATGCCTTCCCTCTTCACTCCTACTGCCCCAGCCTCCTGAACACGAGGGCCAGCCCCCTGCTGACGCTCTCCCACTGATCCCATCTATAGCATGTCTATGCAGCGTCTCCCCCATCAGACTGGGAGGCCCCTGAGGACAGGGGCAGTAGCCCCAGGCCAGCCCAGTGCAGCCCTGACCCTTCAGAGCAGGACATAACTGGAAACAAGGAAAAGCCCAGGGACCAGGGCACGGCGGAATGAAATGTGGGGGCACCCCACGGAAGGATGCCTATGGATAGGCCAGGGGGCCTGGGCAAGCTCGTACAAGCTGAGAAGGGGCAAATGAAGAGAAGCTAACACCGCTGGAAAAAAGACTAAGCCAGGCGGTGCCCTGGGCACTTCTAGGGAGCAGGCTCGGTCTGAGAGAGAGCCGAGGAAGCGAGCTTCCCCCTGTCTTTGCAGAGGGCGGCCACTGGTCAGTTTGGCTGCACTGCTTCCGCTGGCGGGGGGAAGGACAAGGATTTCTCTGGAAACGCAGCAGACACAAAGGAAAGAAGCCAAATCCGTCTGAGTGAAATGAAGGAGCTGGCAGGGTGGGGACACGTAGCCAGTCCCACAGGGGTCAGAGGACCAGGGCACTGGTCCAAGGGTCAGTCCTCCCCGGGGGCCACAAGGCCCACACGCACCTTCCTCCACTTCTCTCACAGTGGCCCCCTCCTGGCCAGGCACAAGGACCACCAGGGGCACCAGGGGGTGGGAGGGCTTTGCCTGCAGCAGCTGCTTGAGCTGGAGCAGGGCTGAGAGCCAGTACATGTCCTCCTCCGCCAGTGCAGCACTCTTCCCTGGGGCGGGCAGCAAGAAGAGGAGGCCACTGGTGCCCAGAAGGTCCTTCTGGGACTCAGTGGCATCGAGGGCCGAGTCGCTCAATAGGCCATGGGCCACCTACAGGTACAGAACAATAGCAGAAGCGGGTTGGGGAGAGCGCACGAGCAAAGCGCCAAAGGCTGGAACGCAGACCCAAAGGTCACGTCGCTCCAAGAAGGGCAGCTCGGCTCTGACCCCCTCCCACTCAAGCCTCTCAATCAAAGTAATCATCGTAAGCGTTCCTACTGTGCTATGGGCTCTGCAAAGGGGCTGGTCTCCGTGAGGCCTCACGAGCCCCCCGGGAGGAAGCGGTTGTGACTATGTCCATCCTGCAGACAAGGAAACTGAGGCTGAGGAAAGAGGTGAAGTGATTTCCCCAGGGTGCCACAGGCAGCGTGTCTAAGGCCAGGTTGGAGCCCCCCATCCATCCCTCTGTCTACCGTCTCCCCCAGAAGTGGGTGCTGGCTCTGGCCCAGCCCACATTGCACCCCCCATGGTCACTGCAGCCTTCCACTTCGTGAGCAGCCAAATCCAACCCAGAGTCCAAGAGCTCGATCCTGGGCCACATGGATGCCAAGGGCAGCCAGGGAGCATCACCTCAGGCGCTGGAGGCCTGGCTCCTCCTGCCTGTGCCCTCTTGAGGAGGTGGGTCACTTCAACACTGCCCAGAGCCTCTCCTGAGTCCCCACAGAGACCATACCTTCTGCACAGAGAGCTGGCCTTGGTCCTGCCTCTGACACAATGCCACCTCCTGGTGCCTGAGGTACTAACCAGCTCCCACAGACTGGGAGAGAGCTTCCATACTGGAAGTCACCCCCCATGCCCACGCTGTCAAGGGCAGGAAGCAACCCCCACGGGTGGCCACGATGTCCAGCATGCCACGCCTTCATCCCTCTAACTGGGCCCCGCACACGCCTCATGCACAGTAGGCAATGGCCTTGCTGCAGAGAGCCCTGCGAGGGTGGCAAGGCCTCAGGGAGGCTTGTATAAACATGGGCCAGCCAAACAAAGGAATGAGTAAATGCTCACAAGGGAGGACACATCACAGCCCCTTCTGCTAGATGACATTCAGTGGGGAAAGGAGGTGCAGAGGCCCAGGCCACTGCCTGGCCATCACACACACACCTTAATGCACACGTTGACCCAAACCGTCCGATTCCCTTTGGTGCCACAGGCGTTCAGCAGGGTCAGCGTCTGGACGCCCTCGGAAGCACAGCAGGCACCATTCTGTAAATCTTCATAGCCCATGAACTTGACTTTCAGCCAGTTTGCTAGAATCCTACAAAGATAAAAAAGAAACCAACCCTAAAGGAGGGGAGGAGGAGGAGAAGAGGCCCCAGGCCCAGCCACATCTCCATAGACTGACTGCCCAAAGGGAGGTGGAATCCAGCATACACCGCTCCCAAGATCCAAGCCCCCTTCCCATTCGGGGGTCACACGGTCAGCCAGGTCTGTAGAAAACCTTCACAGTGGGCTCCAGTCTTCAGAGCAAATGCCCTGCCATGGAAAGCCCCACGGCCAAGGGGCATCTGAAGGCCAAGTGGAGCCCAGGTCAGAGTGAGCATCCAGAGCTGACCTCATGTCAGCTGCCACTTGAATTCAGAGGATGCTGGGGGGTCCTGAGTGGGCCTGGCAAGGTCTCAGGCCCTCGGAAGCAGGGCTCACCTGCTGGAATAGCCAGAAGCAGGCTCTTCACTGTCGGGCAGCACCAGTACCAGCTTCCAGAACACTTGCTCCCTCTGCCCAGGGTAATGTTCAGCGATAAGGGCTGTCAGGTCCAGAGGAGTCCACACGGCTTCACTGGGAAGGACAGCCCAGATGAAAGTTAATCACACAGTCCTCTTCTAATGCACAATGAACCTTTAACCCCATTAACAAACCTGAGTAACTGCTGGTAGAAATATTGAACCTTCATCTGATGTATTGTCTTGTTTCTCAGCCATCGTAACCTAAGAAAGGGAAGCAACAGTGTCATTGTCCTCAGAGGGGATGTGCCAGACTGGCGTGAGCCATGGCTGTGGTGCTGGCCTGGGGAGCCTCATGGCGCTAAGAGCAGGCGTGCTCCTGGGACAGTGGGGGGCCCTGGCTGGTCCCTGGCTGGCAATGATGGCAGGGGAGGAGGAGCTTTCTCATGGAGTATGAACCACACTCACCTTCCCTCTCCAAGAAAGGGAGGAGGAAGAGGAGCCCAAAAATCAGGAAAGAGACGCAGGCTTGTACAAAGGCCAGCTAGCCAAGCATGTTCACTCTTGGCAGCTGCCCCCGATGCCAGTCACCTGTCAGCTCACTTCACAGGCCCCTCCTGAACGTGGCCTGGTCTGCCCATGCCCTCTCCTCTCTAGAACTCCCACATTCTCAGAGTGGCTGCTTCTCGTGACCGAAGCAGAAAGCTCTGTCCACACAACATCGACTTTCTTCAGGGGGAGGAAATGAGTACGGAGCTCTCACCAGTAAATAAATGTTCACTTTCATATTATTTTGGACAGGAACAAAGAAACCAAATCACTAAAAACAAAGAAAAAAATTCACCTTCCAAAACCCTGCCCCACCTCACAATCCCATCCACCTAAGGCTGACACAGCCAGGGCCAAGCTCCTCTGCACTGACAATCCCAAGTAAAACCCCCACCCCAGATTCCTGGTCTCTGCTCACCCTGGGACCGGGTGGGGGGCTGTGTGAGACCTGAGGCTCAGACCACCACCCCCTTTATGCAAAGACCACTTAGGAAAAGGGTTTGAAAAGATGAAAAAAAGATTAGAGAGTTAGACCATTCAGCACTTATACACATGTCCACACGCGTGCTGTATTAAACACACATACACACATGTGCAAGTGTGTGCCTCGCTCTGGTTGTTTAGAGAGCAGTCATCAATTCAGGGCTGGAATAGACTTGAGACCAGTGAGTCCGAGCTCCCATTTTGCAAAAGAAGACGCGGAGGTCCAGGCCCCACCCAATCGGGCAGAGCTCCCACCTCTCCTACCCCAGAAGCATTCTCACCATCCAAGGCAGGGTGCAGAGACTGGCCCCTCCACTGGCCAGGCCCCTGCCCCTGCACACAGCAAGGCTCACTCCCAGGGAGGAGGGGCAGAGATGCTCCTAAGGGCACTGAAGGGTGGACCTAGATGTTCCCAACGGACCCTCAAACAGCGACAGCACCCCAGAGAGCTTTTTGCCTTTACGGGCTATATACAAACAAGGGGGGAACGGTTGGATGAGGCCAAATGTTCCCAGAAGAGCATCCCTGGGGAGGTCATGGATGGACTGAGTCCTTGGATACTCGAGAGGCGCAGGAGTACAGTGTGACCCCAGCAGTGGGGCTCTGCCATCCTTCTCACCATCAGTAAACCGTGAGAAGGAACGATCTGCAGGGATCAAGGTGGCATCCTGGATGGATGGAGAAGGGACTGAGCACAGCAGCCCCCGATGGTCTCAGAGTCATGCAGCCAGCCATAAGGCAGAGACTAAGGACAGCTCAGCTGACCCCCAAACTTATTGTTGGATGGTTTTAAAAAGTCTTTAATCCAACAGAAAAAATCATAGTCCTTAATGCTCTTCTCTGACAAGGCACCGCTGCCATACATGCTCTTAGCCCACACACAAATCACAGATACAAGTAACAAGAGACATAACTATTCAATGAAATTTTGACCACTGATTACAAGCAAGGCATAAAAAATGAAGACATTAACTTGTCAGGGACATTGCCACTGTATGGAGACTGCCAGGCACACAGTATTATTTGAAAGGGAGACCCCATAACTGCTACAGACTCCCCAAACCCATACATCAGGTGCCCAAACACTGCAGAGCCTCTGAAACGAAGCCTATCACCACTAAAAAGGACTTAGTCTAACAATCTACACATTAAAGACCAAATGGATGAAGAGTGCCTATTAAGAGTGATACCTGGCTGGGCTGGTCCACCTATATGCATCTAATGGGGACAGATAACAAGTGGGGCTGAGACTTTAAAAAGACAAAGGTTGGGATTACCCGTGGAAAACTAAGCAATGTTTTCCACAACCCTAAACTTCTCCCTAAACCAAAAATCTGTCCTAATGAAATCAATAATCTTTCAGTGATCTAGTCTAGCTACAAATTATGGATTCTATGATGTGCCATGAATAAAAATTGCAGGTCACCTAAATTAGCCAATAAACATTTATCAAGAGGCTACTATTTACCAGGCAGAGTGCTAGCTGCTGGAGAAAGAAACAAAGGTAAAACAGACCCTGGCCCCAAGAAGCTTACATTCTTATGCCCACAGGGCTTTCAAACTGTGCAGACCCTGTGACCCAGCAAGAGTACTTCTAGGGCCGTATCCCGAAGAGATCATACAAGTGGGAAGAGGGACCCACATGTACAAAAATGCTTCCAGCAGCTCTTCTTGTGGCAGCCAAGAACTGGAAATCGAGGGGACACCCATCCAGTGGGGAATGGCTGAACAAGCTGTGGGACATGAATGTAATGGAACACTACAGTGCTATGAGAAATGACGATCAGGAACTTCAGAAAAATCTGCAAAGACTTCCATGAACTGATGCTGAGCGGAGGAAGCAGAACCAGGAGAGCGCTGTACACAGCAACAGCCACAGTGCAGAATGATGAACTATGACAGACAGTGCCAAAGGCTCAGGATGGAAAATGCTGTCCACACCAGGACAAGAACTGCTGTCTGAGTGCAGGCCAAAGCTGCTACTTAATTTTGTGGTTTTCCTTTCTCATGGTTTTTCCCTTTTGTTCTGATTCGTCTTTCACAACATGACAAAGGTGGAAATGTGCTTAACATGACTGCACTTGCACAGCCTGTATCAGACTGCTGGCTATCTTGGGAAGGAGCAAGAAAAAATGTGGAACTCAAATCTTATACAAATGAATACCGAAAACTATTTTTACGTGTAACCGAAAAAACAAAATCCTGTTAAATGAGGGGGAAAGAAGCGTCCGTTCTGCCAGACACAGATGAGTGTCTACAAAGTAACACAAAAGACACAAAGAAAGAAGGTGTGAGCAGTGAGGGAGAGGGTCAGGAGAGGCCCTGAGGGGTGGGGAGCACCCAAGACAACCTGCAGAGAGAGGGGCCAAGGGTAGCCCAAGTTGAGTCCGGAGCATTGAACATGAGGAGGACAGTACAGGAAGCGAGCAAAAGACGGTGTGAGAAGCGTGCAACCAGAAAAGAGAAGGGGGTGGTGCATAGGGAGGGAGGGCGGGCAGGCGGACCCACCCACGCCGCCTGGCGAGGGCTGAGCACCAGCCAACACTGCCCCCGGCAGCACACTGAGGTTAGGGCACACACAGGGAGGGAGGGCGGGCAGGCGGACCCACCCACACCGCCTGGAGAGGGCCAAGCATCTGCCACACTGCCCCCGGCAGCGCCCCTGGAGACAAGGTGGCTGCTCGGAGCTACAAAAGGAAGCCTGCGCCATCTTCTTCCTGATTCTGGCATTTTAAAATACATGCAGGTTCTCACTGTGAATCACTACCCAGCTCTACCTTACAAATGCATCAGCTACAGGTCACCTAAACTAATATGCTAAACACAGAAACTAATTTTGTTTGAAAAGTAAAGATGCCACAGGAGCAGGAGGACAAGGAGAGAATTTTGCCATAATTCTAAAGAAGGGCTGCATGAAGCTTTGTAGGGCCACCTAACCAGGGTCTGAGAACCAGGAGGGACCCTGCAGGGTGGGTGGTGATGAAGAGGTGAATCCCACAGAGATCCCGGCCCCCGCCTCTTACCTGGTGCAGGAGACCCCCAGCATTCCTGCGTGCCCCAGGTTCAGGACTCCCTTGGCCAGGTTCTCCTTTGCAATTGGACACTCAGCGCTGGGGGACAAGGCCTGCAGTCTGTTGCTGAGATCTACACCACAGGGGGCCGCGGGGAATGCTCTCATCTGCCTCTTGAGTTTCTTCCGGGCGGCCACAGCTTCTCTCCACCTTAGAAACAAAAACAGCCACAGCTGGTGACGGGGCTGGCAGTCAGAGTGCGCCGCGGCCGCCTGATGGCCGCTGAGAAGGCGGGGGCACCGAGGGCACGGGAGCAAACGCAGAATGTGCTTGTGTCCCACGGGCATCCGATGGACAAAAGACCCTCTTGCCACACTCGCCAATCCACTGAGAGAAGGCCAGTTTCCATCTGTGAGCACAGACCTTCCCAGCCAATCACTAATCACCCCCTTCGGTTCAGCCGCCTCTCCAATCAAGCGGCTGATCGAGGGATGTGCCCTGTCCTAGGAGGGAAGGGCACATGTAACGAGGGGCCGAGTCAGGGAAAAGGAATCGATGTCCCAGTCACACGGCACCCAGTGGCATCTCTCCTAACAACAAAACCCACTCTTGTGTCACGCGGGCATGTCAGCTGACGCAGGCTTCTAACAAAGTACAAAATATCCCACCATCAAACCTTAAAAAACCTCAGTCTGATCAGTAACACGGTAACGCCAGCCTAGAGCTAAGAGCTATCAGAACCTAAAAAGCAGAAACGCTAAAGGCCTTTCCGATAAGTTCAAGGACAAGGTACCGACGGCCACTGTCACCATCATTACTTGACATAATCCTAGAAACGCCAACACCGCCAGAGCAATGAAATAAGAAAAAGAAACTGGGCAAAGCAAATGATCACTTCTTACCGAGACCATGGTTTACTTGGAGAAGCACAAAGATTAGGAGTGAACTGAGGGGCAGCGAGGTGGTGCAGTGAGTAGAGAACCAGCCCTGGAGTCAGGAAGACCTGAGTTCATATGCGGCCTCAGAAACTCAACACTTACTAGCCGTGTGACCTTGGGCAAGTCACTTAACCCCAATTGCCCTCCAAAAAGCAAAGAAAAAAAAAAGAGTAGACTGGAACAACTGCTAGAGTCCAGCAATGTGGGCAGCTACAAAGCAGGCCCCCACAGGGGGCTGTGTCTTCCTAACAAAATCCAACAGGAAGAGGTCAATGAAGACATTCCCTCAACATGACTGCAGACAGTATCAAATCCTACTAAGAGACAGAGTGCCCAGCACTCTGTGCAGAGAGAGGCAGCTCGACATCACTGCTCCAACAACCACACCAGCCAAGTCAACCTAGAGCGCCGTGCTCCATCACCAGGGCGACGTTCTAGATACAGACACAAACAGCAGCAAACCTCGTCTGGAGGGGAAAGACAAAACCTTCAAAACAAGGGACAAAAGAAGCGGGAGAGCAAGGAGCCTCGCAACACCGGATCTCAAACTATACCACAAAGGAGGAACTGTCAAAGCTGCCAGTTAAGACTGGAAAAACTAAGCACCGGGGCAAATCAGAAAAGCGAGAAGCAAGCCAGTGCAGTGGCATCATGTTTTCGATATGCCCAAAGACTCCTCCGACTACTGGGACAAGGACTCACTATTGGTGAAAAACTGCCAGGGAAAGGGGAAAGTGGTCTGATGGAGCGAAGGGCCAGACCAAGGCCTGCCCCTTGGCGCTGGCTCTGGACGAGGGACAGAGGGGGCGGGGCAGTGGGCGGGGGAGGTACCAGACTGAGACTGAAAAGGTCACATCCTAGACCGATTAGAAGGGCAGAGCCTTGACCAAACAAAAGACAGAGAAGCTCACAGAACATAAAAGGGACAATTCTGATCGCATAAAATTGAAAAGCTCTAGCAAACAAATGCAATGCAGCTAAAATCAGAAGAAAAACACTGAAATTGGAAAAAATCTTTAAAGCAAGTTTCTTTGCTAAAAATCTACTATCTAAAACATGAAGGCAATGGCTCCAGATATGCAGGAGGAGGAATTCTGGAAAGACTCCTGTGAAGCAACACAGACCACTGGTGAGGCAGGCTGCCCACCTGGCGCCAGACAGGAGGACAGCAGCAGACAGAGATGAGGAGGGGGCCCTGCTCTCGGACAAGTGTGTGTTCACTCACCGCCGCAGGTATTTACAGAAGCACTGAAGTTCCTGCAGGGTTTCTCGGGCACTCTGGAAGATCTCCTCGGCCAAGAACACGTCCATGAGACGATCCCAGACATCCTCAGAGCAGCGGGCCATGCGGGCCCTCCTCTCCATCTCCACAGCAGTCCTAGGCAATGACAAAGGCAGAGACACTTCAAGTCCTCCTAGTCCATACCTGAACAGCCCTCCTCGGCAGGGTACGCGTCCTCATCAAGAGGCCCTCACTGATTTCAGAACCAGAAAACAAAGCCAGAAGGCCTTTCCACAGGAAGCCACAAGATTTCTATTTTTCACAAGAACTGTGGTCACAGCCATTCACCTGTGGGTTCCTCAGTTCCCAAGGATGCCAAGGAAGACATTATCTTCGGACAAGAGGGGTGGGAGGGAGGGGATAAGCATTTACAGAGCACCTACTGTGTGCCTGGTACTAGGCTATGCTTTTAACAAACAGGATCTCCCTAGGTTCCTGCCAACAACCCAGTGAAGTAGGTGCTAACCAAGGCAGAATGGCTAAATGACTTGCCCAAGGTCATTCAGCTAATAACTTTCAAAGGTCAGATCTGAACTCAGGACTTCCTGACTCCAGGCCCAGCACCCCAGGAATGGTGCCACCAGCAGCCTCAATAGCAAAGTGGTTTCTTCTTCAATAATCACCCCAGCGTGTGCAAGCTAAAAGAGACCACTCAGATGGGACAATTCTAGCCGACCTCAAATTCCCACAGCTAGTTCACGGAGAAGGCAAGACTAGTCCACAGGCCTGGGGTCACCCACAAACCCTTCAAGTTCCAGCCCAGCATCTGTTCTTCTCCATCAGAGGGCAGGGTGCTCACATAATCAGCCCTCTCTTTCTGCTGCTCCGATGGATGGGCCCTCAACCCACACATCTCAGGTCTCCAACTGTAGTCCATGAGCCCCCCTGCCCCCAACTTCCATGTCTTCATCAGGAGGGGAAAGCGCTTCCCATCAAGCGTCCCCCACTGTGGGGGCTGAGGTGAGGAGGCTAGCCACTGGTTCCAAGGTGGTGTAGGCCTTCTCCCTGGCCCCTCAGCTAGCAAGTGTCAAACACAGGGTGCACTGCCCCCAATAGCAGAGCACTAACCCCCACCCCCTCTGTGCTTTAGCTGTGTCTCCTCCAACACCCCAGGTTCCTTCCCATCGATCCCATGAGCACATGTGGAGCCCAAACGCACCCACATGGGCTACGAGGAGAAAGCAACAAAAGTGAGCCAAACCCTCAAACCCAGGCGAACAGAGTTCTGTCACCTGACCTGGCCTAACAGTCACTATCTAGGTCGCGGCCTCAGCTTCCCCATCTGTACCAGGGAGGCCCCTCCCCACTCTCAACTTCTCCTCCATGAGACCCTCAGGCAGGGGTGAGAGGCCCGTCCTAAGAACAGAGCAGGAATTTGGCTAAATCGAGGCCCTTCCAGCCTCCCCAAAGCCTGTGCTTTTATCTGCCTCCTGGTGAGTCAGAAAAAAATGCACATATTCCAATGGCTCTCTAACATCTTACAGAAAAACAATATACGATTTGTTCTTCAAATTCAAATGAAAAGCTTTCATTGAAAAGTTCGTTTTTAAAAGATGCCATGACAGACTGTAAGCTGTCTAAGTAACCATTTCTCAGCAACTGACTTCCTGGCCAGGTAATCGCCTCCAGTGCCTCATTCATCCTGGCCAGTGAGCTCAAGAAAGGCATTCCCTGGCCCTCTGTGAAATACGGGGCAGCCCAGCTGCATTGCCGACTTCCTCACAGGGGCTGCTGGGAGGCCAGAGGAAACCCTCCATGCCGGGGACAACCCCCCTAAGGGCCAGCCCCTCCTGTGGCAATGAGAAGCAAGGATGTCGCTGCTGCCAGGTAGCTGAGCACCTGCAGTGCTTGAATCCCCTCCCCTGGAGTTCCCTACCCCAAGGAAAGCGTGAGTCTGACCCCTCCAACTCACACACCCTGTGAGAGCAGACAGCCTGGGGCAGTCATCTCGGGGGCAGGGGTAGGGGGGCCTCAAGGTGAAGCATGGCATAACTGTTTCCAAAGGCCATCAGATGTGGCAGTTGTGCCCATCTTCCAAGTTTTCTCCTTCATCGCGTTCCCTCAGAGCTGGTCCCAAATGGACAGTCGGCCCCAGCCCTCCCTCGGCTTAGCCACGGATCAGGCAGACACCCCAAGGGCCAAGGACCCCTCCACTCTAGGAGAATGCCCCAGAGGCAGAGCTCCAGGGACCACCCCTCACCCTGGACAGAGGCCGAGTGGGCACCAAGGCCAGCATAAGAGCCTGGCTTTTGCTGAGATAAGTCAAAACTAAGGATCACAGCCATGAGGCCTCGGAGAAGCAGACTCCTCTCGTTCACACTCAGCCCAGCTCCAGCTCTCACTTACTTCAGCTCCCGTGAGGAAGTTTCCCGCACACACTCGGCCACCACGAGATCCAGCAGCTCGGCCGCCAGGACCCGGCTCAGCTGGGCCAGCAGGCGCTCTCTTTCCCGCCTCCGTCTGCCGAAGAGAAAAGAAAGCCCAGAGTGGGTCAGTGAGGTGCTGAGCCCTTCTGGTGCTCAGCAGGGGGCCCCTGCCACCCAGGCACCAACAATGCCTCCCTCCTGTCAGCACGGGACAACATCACCTTTGATCTTCAGCTCTCTTCTCTTCTTCCTGAACTCTTTCTCTTTCTTTCTTCACTTCCTCATCAGCGACCTGCCTCAAAACGTCCGCTATCGTTGTGGCCAAGAGCTCCTCTGTGACCATCTTGGAAACCCTAGGCAAAGACAAACGCATCATGCCATGTGGCTGTCTCTGAGCACCCCCCACCCCACCCACAGCCCGAGGCTGGGTGCAGGGTGGGCCTAGCTAGCCCACGAGACCCTCCCTAAGCCAGCCCCATCTATGTCCAGAAAGAGACCCAACAATGAGGCTGGAGAGTGAGAGACAGGGACTGCTGAGGTGCCCCACTAAGGAAAAATGCAAGGCCACGGGAGGCGGCTCAAGAGACGGGGTCCGGGGAGACCCAGCGCCTTCCAGCTCAAGGAGAGAAAGCCAGGAGCCAGCAAGCGTACCCTAAGGCTGCAGTCGCATAGGCGGCCCCGGCCTGGCTGATTTCTTTGCAGTACTTTCTGAGGACGTCCTGGACAAGGTCTTCAACAACTCCTGCGATGTCCTAGGACAAACAAGAAGACCAATGACCCCCGCTTCTTTGGCCTCGGCTGCGTGTTCAGCACATCTCAGCTCCATGTGAGTTCATGACAGGCCTCTGGACAGCTCCATGTTCAAGGCAGCCCCCTTCTAGGATGCTCGGCGAGCATCAGCATCTCCTTTCGGCCCCCAGACATGCCTCCATGTGGCATTTTGAGGCCCCTTTCCCCCTTCTACTCCCCTCAGCATCCCCATACTCTGAACCTCTCTCTGGCCAGGCAGTTCCCAAGGCCCAGAATGCCCAGCCCCCTCCCCACCACCTCCTGGATGCCTTCAAGCCGCAGCTCAAATGCCAACAGCTACAGGAAGCCCCCTGGCATCTTCCTGACATCCCTCCACTGGGAAAGCCTTCCTGACTAAGGTCGCCTTCCACCGACTCCCTGGATCTCGTATGTACCTAATCACTGACATGCTGTCTCCCCGTTACAATGGAATCTCCTGGAGGGCAGGGGCTGGGTTTTCTGCCCTCTGCAGCACTCCCACTCAGCAGGCATCTGTTAAGTGGAAACTGGGCTAAGACACAAAGAGAGGCCACAGCGATCCCTGCTCTCGGGGGGCTCACGCTCTGTCAGGGAGACACCATGCCAATGCCACTGCCCAAACCTGACACAGGCCTGCCCACTGGCCTCCAATGAGTCTGACGAAGGCCTCGGACTAGGGGCCATCTCACCCCAATGCTCCTACTACTACCTGCCGCGGAAGAGAGGCCACGCGACCCTTCTTCCGTACCGTGTCAGTGTAAGTAGGCTGAGGCTTCGGAGGAGGCAGCTCGGGCTGCCCAACGGGCTGGAACAGAGATGATGGGGCAGCCGATGGCGGGGCAGGCACAGGGGCCGTGAGGGCCAGCGGCAGCCCAGCAGTCTGGGTCTGTGGTGGCTGAGCCGGGGGGACAAGCAAGGGTTGCGGCGGGACACGGAGCACCAACACTTCTGTCCCAGGGTTGGCTTCTTCCACCTTCCCACTTCCTGGAGGTATGAAATGGCAACAAGATGAGATCCCAGAACCCCGCCATCCCACACTGAGCACGAGGAAGCATGGAGAACCCAAGGGAGGGAGAGCAGAAGACTGGGCACTAGATCAGGGCAGTTGGACACGAGCGGAACCATTCCCAAAATCTGCCATAAAGGGCACCTAAGCACAAAGCCAGGTGCTAGCTTTCCAAAGCTTCTCCAAGGGGCCACACTCCCAGGGCCAGCATGGCTCATTGCAAAGGGCATGGGATCTGGAGCTGAGACCTGGGTTCAAATCACCTCCATACCTTACTCCCTGTGGGATGCTGGGCAGGTCTCTGAGCTTCTGAAGCCTCAGCTTCCTCATTCATGAAAGGCCCGCAACCCCATGATGACCTCTCACTCACCTCCACTCTCCACGCTGGGTTTCTGCACACTCACGGCAGGCTCAGGGGCTGTGCTCTCGCCCACGTATCTGCCCTGTGCGTTGAAGCTACACAGTGGGGTGTGACAAGGGACGGGGGGTAAAGGCCCTCCATTCACCACCTCTCCCACTGAGACAGCAAGTTTCTCTGTGATAAAAGCGCACTTCTTCGCCTTGGACAAGCCCTCGGGTTCCAAGAACGCAGACCGATTAAGCTCAACACAGCTGTCCCCACGACAAACAAACAGGAGGTCAAAATCAGCTGAAAGAAATGCCACCTTCCCAACAGAGGGGCGAGGGCAAAGGCAAGCTCATACACCCACTGCCCAGCTGCACCCGTCACTGCAATCCCTCGAACTCTGAACCTGGAACCTCCCAAGTGCAGGGCAACCCTCTCAGAGAAGGAAAGGAAGAGGGGCCATTCAGCTGACTGCCTGGGGCCCTGCCCTCCCTGGGCCTGCATTCTGGTGACATCAACAAAGAACAAACGCAGTCCAGAGTGTCTAATTTCAACAAGAGTAAGGTCCAGAATTTGGAAAGGTAAAGTTGAGCCAGAAGCAACTCATACTGGGTCGCCTCCCTACTGTGAGCGGGCTCTCCAGCCACACAGACCACAGCTCCTCTGGGACAAAGGGAGCCAAGCTGGTAACAAGTCTCTCCATCCTTGGAGAGCCCTTCCGTGGAGCTACACCCGGAGCTCCCGAATCCCACCGGCAAGGCGCGTGAAAAATCTAGGCCGTCCCTTAGCCACTGCAAGGCGTCAGGGGGCGGAGGGAGGACGACCAATTAAAGGGGGAGGGGTCACTCCCTTGTCTATCTCCGGGAAGCCCCTGCAGTACCAAGCCCACGGACCGCGTCTCTGCTTTAGCGGCTCCTGGCAAAGGCCCCACTGACAAAAGGAAAGGGCGGCTCAAGACCTGCCCGAGAGCTCTTGGGAGTTCTCACCCATCAGACACGCTGAGGCCATAGTAACTCAAGAAGTCGGTTGCTTCCTCAGAGTCTCTAAACAGTAACATGGGCACCAGGTTATCCAAGGGGAAGCTGGTGGACCTCTGAGTGCTCACTGTGTAAGCCACGTTGAGGGCCCGTAACGCATCTTTGCGGATCTAGAAGAAAAACGGCACCCATCAGTGCAGATGTCCAGCCCCTGCGAGGCGCTGGCAGCATTCTGAAGCCAGCGTCACCCACTCCACGGACTCTGCTGTAGCCAATTGAGGGTATTTCCCCCTCACCAACCCCTCCAGTGATTCATCAACTGACAAAGACCATTTCCTGCAAACCACACAAGCTGCTTGGCTTGGGGACAAGCCCTTTCTGTGCTATCTTTATTCAAGTGAACAAGTCTCACAAAAGGGAGAAATCTGCCCCCTGGACACTTGGCACTTTGTGCTGAAGGTCATGACACATATCTCCTTCCTAAACAATCTGTTAATTCCCAAACAATGACCAAGTGAGGGAGCTTTTTGCTTTGAGAAAGTAGAAAAACCCAGCTGATGCCTCCTTCTCAGACCCCCAAAACAGACCCAAAAAACTGAGTACTCTCCCACACAACGGACATTTGCCAGGCACCAACCCCTGTTGGGCAGGTGAAAGTGCGTTGGCAGGTTGGGAAAATGTCCAGGAGATGTTTTTAGAGCGAAAAATCTGATTTCTGGATTCTAAGCCCAAGAAAGCCTGGAGATGAAATTTTTAAAAGAAAATGCTGCCTCCTCTGCTTGGAAACTCTAGCGATGTCTGATCTACTGTCATTCCCAACTCCCGCAGAGCTCAGCAGACTAAAAACACCGTGTGTCCCACAAAGGCATCTACTGTGCAGGGGAAGGCGACGGCTCCCTGGGGCCCACCCCTTCTGGGCCTGTCTTTGTGGACCACTCCAAGGCTATCGCAGGATGGCATCACCGCGAACCACGGAATCAGAACTTGAGAACTAGCAGACAACCAGCCCAGTGGTGTCAAACTCAAGCAGAAATCTGAATAGGGATTTACAATCCTAGCAGCTAACCCAGTGCCCTAACATTTAGAGAGTGCCTTCTGTGCCAGGCCTTGGGCTGAGGGCTCTACAATCACTATCACATTGGATCCTCCCAACAACCCAGAAGCTCATTGCTATTAAGGAAACTGAGGCAAGCCAAGGTGAAGCCCAGGGTCATGTAAAAAGAAAGTGTCTGACGCTGGTTTCTGGTCCTCCTGACTAGAGCCCAGTGCTTTGCCCATTGCAACACCTGGCTGCCTAAAAACCATGAGCTGGCGTCATCTTCATGTACTGCTTTATTTACACTTTAGTCTGATTCAGCAGCAGTGAGTTTGACACCTCTGAGCTAATCCTACCCTTCCTCTCCCAGACAGAGAAAGTGAGGCCCAGAGAAAGTGGCTTGCCCGAGGTCTCCTGGCAGTAAGTGGAAAAGCAAAGGAGATGCTCCCTCCACATCCCTGGGCCCCCAGGGAGCACTGTGACTCGCAGAACTTTTTCTCACTGCAGACCGAAGCAGTCAGCCACAAAGGCCCTCCCGCCCTTCGGTCACAGCTCACCCACCTGATTGAAATAGCAGTGCAGGAGGCAGGCATTCAGATAGGAGGCAGACCGTACCAGCTTGAAGAACCTGACAAAGTTGTTGCTGTTCAGGGCCGCGAAGGCCTGCACTGCAAACTTCACCTCTGGGGAGTTGCGGATGTCAGGCCGGAACTGCTGCACCTCCCTGGGGACACAAGCACAAAGTGATTCACAAAGGAGAGAAGGGATCACCACACGCAAAGCTGGGCGATGAGGACAGGCAGGTCTACAGCCCCCCAACAGCGTTCACTGTAGGCCTCGCTGCCTCCAGGGACCCAAATGGTTGTGTGTATTGCAAGAGCAAGGCAGCCTTCCAGTTATTCACACAGGAGTCACTTCAAAATGGAAATCGAGTCAGGCGTGCACATGTTCTGTATGCTTACACATGGACAGGAAGGAACGAATCAGTGATCACTGTCTGCCAAGCACGGCCTGAGAAGCCCGGCCTCCAGGGACGGTAGCAAAGCAGCTGATCAGGCCTCCTCTTCAATGATAAAATCCTAGCTGGTTCTGACAGCGGACCGCTGGCCAGGGCCCAGGGTTCTGGGGCCAGGGACTTTCCTTTCTGGGTCTTTCCCCAGGGGCTGCTGCCAGAGGATGCTGAGGGCACAGGACTAGTTCCATCTTGGGTCCTGGACTGCCTCCATCAGGCTGGGAGGGGAGGTGGGGATGTGCCCCTGAAGGGTATAGGCTCCAGAAGACAGGGCCTATTTCCTCTTTCTATCTCTAACACCTTGCCCGTGGCCCAGTACATAGCAGGTACTTACCACATGCTCATTGGTAGATTAAAAATAACTGTACCCAACACAACATACAAGACAATACAAAACAAGGATTTTCCGTGTACAGACAAAACCTCAAACACATATAAATCGGGGAAAGAAATTTTAGCTCGTGGGTATTTGAGGGGAAGATTAATGCAATTCTCCAAAAAGCGCCCTTTGCAAACGATCCAAGGAGGGAAACGAAGGTCTCTTCTGCCCTGTTCGGCCATTCAAAATCTGTCCTACAGCTACATTTCCCCCAGAGGTTTTGCTTTAAAACGTCGGCTCCGCGACACAGACCTCCATGCTCTAAAAGAGCTGCTAAAGGAAAGATCATCCTTTCTCAACACAAGCGCCAAAGGGCTTCAGGCCACTGACCGCCAGACACCACGTGGCCGCACTCATCCGAACATGCACAGCCTCAGACCCAGACCTTGCTCGGCCTCTCCCGCTTCAGATCCCCCATCCCGAGGTCCCCAGGCCCAGCGCCCTGGGTCAGCCATCGGCACGTCGCCCCGAGGCGACCGCCCTCCCTCCCGGGCTGAGCTGCCCTGCCTGGCCCTGCGATCACTGTTGTTGCTGCTACCCCAAGAGATGGAGATCGATGGATGGTCAGGCTGGGCTCCAAAAACCCTGGGCCAGCCACTTTCCCTCTCTGGGCCTCAATTCCTAAGGGTTAAACTACGTGAGTTCTTGTCTTGCTCCCAGCTGCTGCTCAATCCTCCATACCGGTGGCCAGCATGCTCCTGGAGGGCAGCTCTCAGCCCTGCCCAGCCCCTACTCTTTGCTGTCTCCTGCCCCTCCACCACCCACCCCTGGGGCCCTCACCCCCCAGGAGAGCACTTGCCTCAGGATGTCTCCCTTGTTGAGACTGAGCAGGACACTGTAGCCTCGGAATTCCGCTTCAGTCGCACAGAGGACGCCCTTGTTGGCCAGGTCCTGGTACATCTCCTTGAGGCTCTGCAGACACTTGGTCATGTTCTCATTGTTGATCTTGGCATCAAAGGAGGACATGGGCTCTTCACACAACGAATGTGCACAGTAGATGTGGAATCGGGTGCACTTTTCAATCAGTGATACCGTCAGGGGGTCACAGAGGTGCTGCTGCGTGATGTCCTGCCCCACAAAAACGGAGCCGGACAAAACCAGGCAGTGAGAGCCAGACAAAAACAAGCAGTAAGAACATGGTCGTGGGCCAGGGTCATCCTGGCTGTTACAAACTGCCTGCTTCTTATGATCATGTGAACAATGGTCTGGCCAGCAGACAGACAGGCAGGCACACACACACACACACACACACAAACTCTCTCTCTCTCTCTCTCTCTCTGTGATCTTGGGATGCTTTAGAATGACTCCTAGAACTTGGTTATCTCTTTCAGGGTGACATGTCACTCTTGGAACAATCACAACAACTGGCCCTCCTGACACTCTTTTCTCATTTGAGAAATGGGGACAGGCCTCCTGGTGCCTGCCACCTAGGGATAACACTGTCAAGCAAGCTCACCATAGCTGGAATATGCTGGAGAAACGGGAGCTGTCACCCTTCCAGGGTTCAGCTTCCAGTCTACAATTCTCAAAAGGAGGCCAGGTCATACCTTCCTTATTCCACGGGTCCTGTTCCACACAAAATCGTACCAGTCGCGTGAACTCCCTTCCTTCTGGTCCATAATCTGGGTGACAAGGTAGTCCATAGTCATATTTAGCACCCCTGAGGGACGGAGTTCATGGGGCAGGGGCTCTTCCTGGTCAGCCGAGGATCGGCTGTATTCTTTTATCGCTGCTGCATGATCCACCTAAGAAGGTGAAAAAGCCTTCTGTTGGTTAACATTTACTCCTGCTTGTCCTAGAAGGCATGTATACTCAAGACTTTACTAAATCCCATCACTCCCCTGCACACAAGTTGGGAGTGGACAGGAGACTTTGCCAGTCTGGGAGCTCCCAACAAGGTACAGAGTGCAGCCCTGCCTCTGCCTTTTCATCTCCCTAAAGCCCCCCATGCTTTGCCTCAGCACAAAGGTCAAAAGACTATCTTCATATGTCAGTCAGCCCAAACAGTTTCTCCACCAGCCTCTGTTGAATCCAGGATGACTCAGATATGGGGATGTCTGGGGGATTTTACTGGCAGGCTACCCTTCAATGGGGTCAATCCCATTTTCCATGAGCCTCCATCCAAGGTCTAGATCACGTAGCAGTGGTCACTTCCTGGATCATGGGTAGCCAGGGAGCCCTCCAGCCGCACATCTGTGCGGCCTCTGATGATGCCCAAAGACACTGCCCCTGGACAGGTCACACTGGTCACAAGTCCCTAAGCATCTTTCCATCATAGCGAGGTCACCTGCAAGTCAGGTTCTCCTTCTATCGGTGATCTGTGGCCCTCTGCATACACTGTCACCAAAAGCATGCTGGGGTTGTCAGGATATGACCCGGTGGCAGTGAGCAGACACACTGAAATGCACCCGGAATTGAAGAAGATGAAGCTAGTATGCTGGATTACAATGGGAAACTGGGTAGGTCTTTCAATGACAGCAAGCTTCCTGTCCTCCCCCAAAAAACACCTTTTAAAGGCCATATATCCTTCTGGGGATGTTACATAGAGCTGCCGCTAATGGAATTCCAATCTTTCTGGAATCAGAATTTCCCCAACCGTAGTAGGAAGATATAAATGAGTGTCCACAACCCACAGGAGATTCCCAGGGGTAAAGCAGGTGCATGAGGGGGTCTCATGTCAACAAAGAGCGTGGCCTGTGGATGGCCTGAGTGCTACACTGGCCCCCTGCCCTGTGGGCAGACATGAAGGACAGTCCCACAGGATGAGGTCACAGCTCCAATCAAAGCAAAGCGCTAGGGGTCACAGGGAGACAACACAGGAAAAAACCCATCAGGATAAACATAGATGGTATCCATGCAACCCTACCTGATCCGTTCCAGGGATCACCTCAAAAGAACTCAGCTGATTCCTGGTTTCTCTCATGTACCGCTCCTTCTCAGGACACATGTCTGGGCACGTCCCAACGAAGGCTTTAGCTTTATCCAAATCCGTCCTTTTGACTCGAGCTAGACCGTGGCAAAGAGAAGGACTCGATCAGCATTTGCCTGGAAAGACAGAGGGCAACAAGGAACCAGCACCTGTCCTGGAAGAGCCCAGGCTGGGCACAGACCCCAAGGGAAGGCCATGACCAGGGAGATGCTAGAAAGCCAAAAAGAAGCGGGCTGTGGACAATGAGGAGAGGCTGGAAGGTGGGCTCCTAGGGCAGGATAGAGAGCTCCTTCACTACTGAAGGCCTGGACATTATAAGCCAGAAAAGCTTCTAAAAGTAGGAACACCAAGGACAGCTCCGGGCAGACTGTCTCCACCTCAGTGGGACAACAAAAGTGCTTGTTATCAAGGGGAGAAGCGAAAGGAAGGAGAGAGGAAGGAGAGGAGCACTTATTTAGTCCACAATTTGCTAAGCACGTTGGATCCTCACAACAAGGGAGGGGCTGATATTGCTTCCGTCTTACAGGCGAGGAAACAGACAGCAGAGGCTAACTGGCGAGGCTAGGTCAGGGTCACGTAGCCAAGAAACGTCTGAAGCTGAATCTGAACTCAGGTCTTCTGTGCCAAACACCTCATTAGTACAAAGAAAGGGACTACCACAGTTCTCAAGCTGTGGGTTGCGACCCCTTTGGGGGTTGAATGACCCTTTCACAGGGGTCACAGGGGTTGCCCAAGACCATCGGAAAACACACATTTCAGATGGTCTTAGGCACCGAGACACTGCTCCTCTGTCCATCTCCAGGCAGGTGCGCCCACACGCAGACACACCCACATATGAGGATTAAAGGGTTGCAGCACTAGGAAGGTTGAGAACCACTGGACCGTGAGATGAGGACTAGAAATGGCTTTCCTGGCACTCTCTGGGTCCGAGGATGGGCCATGTCTCTTCCCCACACTTGGCTTGTTACTATTTCCAGGGTGCACCTCATTACTGGGGGGCCCTCAGACCACTGGCTTTGTGTCTCACTCTTGGCACAGGCACAATGCTCCAGACCCATTTCTGACGCTCCTGCTGAGAAGGCCATCACCCAATGACCCATCACTCACCTCCCAACTCGGGAAGCGTGTCCGAGTGCCTAGCAGCTGGTGGCCAGACGTACCAAGACAAAAGAGGGTGAAGCATGCCGTGCCCTCAAGGAGCTTCAATCCTATCATTTAGATCAACATGGGCAACTCCAAGGAAAACTGCAAAGCAGTCACAGAGTTATCAGTGCTGCTCCCTGTGCTTGAGAGACACAACAGGAACCGTTCCTCTGGCAGGTCCCGAGAAAGCCTAGCACACCCACAGATGGCGCAGGGACTCAGCTTGTGCCTGGTCAGTAGATCACTTGGGGGCTTCAACTGGGGTGGGGGAACACCAGCCCAAAGCTCACCTTGCCTCATGATCTTGTCCCTCTGGTCAAGGAGGCGGTACTTGTCCTCCGACGTCTCAGCCACTGTCCCCATCAAGGTGCTAAGGGTGGTCACTGACAGGCCTAGGTTGTCAGAGCTCAGGACCTCAGGCCCAGAATCAAAGGGCTCCCCTTCAAACTGCAAAGACTTGGAAAGGCTTGCTTTCTTAACTGGAGAACTACAAAAAAGAACAATATGCTTGGCTGGGTCCCAGAGCTGACTTGAACTTCCCTAGCCTGATCTCCGTCAAGTCTCCTGACTTCCAGACTCCAATGGCTTTGTGATCTCACCCCATGCCTGCATGGCTGACCTCCCTGTGCAGCTCCTACCCACAATCTCCTATAAAATCACCTGGGGGCCTTCCTTGAGCCCCTGACCTTGTATGAATGCCTGGGGCACAAGAGTTGGCCCCCACTTAGCCCTGATTCTCTCATCAAATTTTGCTTAAGTTTCTTGGGATAGGGGACAGCTAGGTGGCACAGTGAATATATCACCGGCCCTGGAGTCAGGAGGACCTGAGTTCAAATCCGGCCTCAGACACTTGACACACTTAGTAGCCATGTGACTTTGGGCAAGTCACTTAACCCCAATTGCCCTCCAAAAAGAAAAAAAAAGTTTCTTGGGATGATGCCCTTTCTTCACCACCCACAAAGTCCTACTTGGAGGCCTCCATGGGGCCTGGAAGTGGCCCTGAGCTCTAGAAGGCTCTACCCCAGTGAAGTTCAAGCCTGTCTGCTGTCCAGCCCCACCCAGCTAAAGGTAAGACCTCCAGAGCTAAGTAACAGGAAGAACTGCTCAGTCTCACGTGGTTTTTCTCTACACACCCACGATTCTGCTTTACCCATGCTCAGGACATGACTCCACCAGCGGTGCCTGTTCTAACTGGTGGGGGGCTTCAGTGCTACAGTGCCACCACCATCATTGGTAACTCCAGGCATTCGAATTCCCCCAATGAGATGATGACAGTGCGGTGAGCAGAGCAAGGAGAACAATTTATAAAACGGCCACATCGGAAAAGCCATTCAGGACGCCTCGAGAACCATCTGAACCGAAGGCCCAACGCCGAGGCACCCGCCCTGCCTCCTAACTGAGTTGGGGATGACAGATGGAGACATACGCTTTGTGAACGTGGCCAAGGGGGGGAATGTGTTTTTCTTAACTTAACTCTGAATGTTTGTGGGGAGGGTCTGGGTTATCTTTTTATTCCAGCGGCAGAATGGCAGCAGGATGGTGGAAGAGCGCCACAGAAATGTGTGCTATTTTTATCACCATACTAGAAAGTCAAGAAAACTCCTGGAAACGCCAGAGTCCCCACCTGTAAAGGAGCAGCTTCCACACCTGGACCAGCCAAGAGCCCCCGGTGAGAATGCAGGACAGCCAAGGCCTGAGTGTCTGGCCCTCGGACCCAAGCTCTTTTTACCACAGCTGCCTGCCTCAGGGACCACGTGGAACCCTATCTTCGTTCTTACCACTAAAATTCAATGTGAAAAAACCACCCATTCCCTTTTATTTCATGGGCCAAAAAGCACAGGTGCCATTTGTAAGATCAATTCAAATCAGGTCCTTGACTCAGAAGTCCTGAAGCATAAAAGAACGAAAAAAGCTAGTGCTTCATAACATGCAGCTCAGAGCTACAGATAAGCGATCCTTGACTCCTGACTGTCTATGCCGGGTCCCAGCAGGCAGCTCAGTAAGCACATAATAAGAACCTTCTGGGTACTGTGTGAGACACTAGAGATAAGACCAAAGTGGGGTG
Organism: Pseudochirops cupreus; assembly: GCA_028627135.1. Taxonomy (NCBI): domain Eukaryota; kingdom Metazoa; phylum Chordata; class Mammalia; order Diprotodontia; family Pseudocheiridae; genus Pseudochirops; species Pseudochirops cupreus. The sequence continues at coordinate 394,491,344 of CM053584.1, read as the reverse complement.
GCCTCTGCCCTCGCAGAACCCTCGATGTGTGTGCAGACCAGCATGCCCACAAGGCTCCCAAGGCCTACCTCTTGGCCAGAAGGCTGCTGCTACCGCCAGCTGCGGGTCTCAGGAGCGGTTTGCGCAGTGGGGAAGGCTGGAAGGGGGAGTCTTCACAGCTCTGAGTGGCCTCCCCCTCACCTGACTGTTTCTCCTTTGGTGAAAAGTCCTTCTTGCTGGGACCTAAGGAGAAGCAGGGGAGGCAGGTCAGGAGTTTCTAAGGCCAGGGGCCCCCCCCAGCAATCAGATGTTCTCGCATGGAACAAAGCCCAAAGCCACGCCTCCTGCAGGTTACAGCAGAGGCCCCGAGGGAACCGCCCCCCGGGTTCCCCTAACCTGCTACCAGCTGCAGACAGCAGCGTTCCATCCCACAGAAAAGGCCAGCATCAACTCACTTATTTTCTTCTTGTGCCAAAAGATGAGCATGTCTTTGTGCAAGCTTTTCCCTTTCTTCCGAGCCAGGGCAGCAGACGCCTGAAAGCAGATTTCAGAACCAATGAGGGGAGGTGGGAGCAGCAGAAGGAGGGAGGACAACACGGCCCGAGGGAACACAAGGGGACAAAGTGATCCTCCCTGAAGCCAGTGGTGCTGCTGGCCTTGAGAAGGAAAGAACCGCCCCACCCCCAGAGTGACAGCAGCTCTGTGGGAGGCAGCTGAACGAGCTGCGGAGCACGAGCATCGTGGAACACTATCAGCCCTAAGAGAGGACAAGCAGGCGGCTTCAGGCAAACTGGAGAGACTTGTATGAACTGAGGTTCTTTTTTACTTTGGTTTTCCTTTTTGGGGGGAAGGGCGCCAGTGTCTTCTTTGTAACGTGGCTAATAGAGAAAACTCTCCTGCATGACCACACCTGTAAAGCCTACAGCAAACCGCACCTTCTCAGGGAGGGGATGGGGGAGAAAAGGAGAGAATTTTGGAACTAAAAAATCTAAAACGTTAATGCTAAAAACTTATTTTAACATAACTGGGAAAGAATGACATAAAGAAAGAGATAAGGAAAACGAAAGGTATACCAGTGGGGCCACACAAGGAATCGGAGCAATCCCATTGGGATGCTTCTCGCGATCTCCGGGACCCTCCCAGACGGTATCAGCAGAGATGGAACTTGCGGGCTAGAGAGGGCAACCAAGCCAGGAAGGTTCCCAAGGATCAGCTCCCTATGGATGGGCAGAGGCTGCCTGGGGCCAGAGAAATGTTCTAGCCATGGCAATCCTTGAAAACCACCTGTCATGTTACAGATGGGGTGCAAGCTACCTTGGTGGATAGACTACCTACACCAATGAAATCCCCTTGGCCCTCAATGAGCACAAAGCCACTGACCCTCAGCCCTGGGCATTCCCATATGTCTATGAGAGAGCTTGGTGACAAGGGCTGCGTTGTGGCATCTCTTTCTTGTTCCTGAGGGGCAGCCAGAAGTGGAAGGCGCTGGCTTCCTTTACTGTCTGTTGCTCCCCTGAGATGGCACTTGGTGAAAACAAATAAAGCTCAGGGAGGCAGTCTGGGGGGAGCCTCCAATGGTGACACCCCAGAAAAGAACCGTCCATATGTGCTGACCGCGTCCACCAGCATAAAGGGGGGCAAAGGGGAGCAGGAACAAAACCACCCAGGAAATGGGTTTCTGCTCCAGACCTGGGACACACGGTCAAGAACCAGAGGCCTCAGCCTGCAATCCTGGCCCGACACGCTGAGCTCCCAAACTGTCTTCTTCATGCAAAGTGCTGCCTGTGCCACAGTCTAGCTGGACCTCCCACAAGCCCATACTTGCCCCCAGAACATGAACGGGAGGTGCCCAGGCTGGGGTGGGCAGGCAGGCGGGATCCTAGGAGGCCGAGCCTCCTGCCTGTAGCCATGTCTGGCGGCCCCAGGCCTGACTCTCTCTCCTCTGCCCCATGACTGCCTAGCAACCCTTTGTAACTTCCAGTGCCTTCCCTCTGCTAACCACGCAAGCATTTCCTGGTCATCCAACATGGCATCTGAGTGCGAGTTTGTTTGCTCATTGGCTGCCACTTGTGACTGTAAGCTCCTTGAGGACAGGGGGTCTTTACAGCACCAGGCACACAGCAGGTGCCTAATGAATGCCCTCCCTACACACAGAGACTCTCAGGGAGGCCCTGGAAGCAGGGAAAGGCAGAGCACTGGTCACCAGGCAGGAGCAAGAGAACCCCGAGTATGGCCTGAACCATGACAGTGGGGAGGGGGTCTCTAGGGAAATGAGCCGCGCTCACTGGTAGGGGAAACGCCTGAGAGGGGCCGCTATGGACCCAGCGGAGGGACACCCCCGAAACACATCCAGGGGAGCACTCACGTGGTCTGAGAAGTGCACGATGGCGAGCTTCCGGTGGCGCCTGGAATAGATGCGCTGCACCTTCCCAAAACGGCCAAAGTACTTCTCCAGGACCGCCCTGTCATTGAGGTAGTTGGGGATGTTCTTGCACTGAATGGCAGTGAGCTCGCTCTGCAACAAGCTGCTAGAATTGTCCACGCTCTCCTTCCTCCCCCGGCGGGAAGAAGCGGCCCTGCTGGCGGACCCTGCGAGGGAAGCCACGAAGAAGGGGAGGATAAGTGGGCACTGAGCAGGAGCCTGAGCAGGACAGTCCCCCAGGGAAGGCCCAAGTGGCCCATACTGGGGAGGCGCCTTCAGGATTTTCCCCAGTTGCAGGGGCCAGCACATACCTTCCTGGCTGTCTCTGCCAGTCATTTCTTCCTCCTTCAGCCGGGGGGTGGACAACACAGTTGCTCCCACCGGAGCAGCGTGCTCTGCCTCAGTGGACTCCAAAGCACTCGCTTCCTTTTTCATTTCCTTGCTTCCTAGGCGGCCCACTTCTTTATTGCTTCTCAGCACGTCCTGCAGCGTCCGCCCAAACAAGCTGCCGCCACGCGGGCGGGTCAAGCGGGGAGGGCGCTTTTCTGGAGGATGATCGCCCCGCGACAGGAGCTCTACATCTTCCGGGGCATCGTAGTCCCGTCTCCTGGGCGATCGGTCATGTTCTTCCTTTCTCTTCAGCCCTTTCACATGCCCAGGTAGCAACCCTCCCTGACCACCAGCATCATCCCGTCCTTGCTTGCCCACAGCTTTGCTCGTGGAGAAGGGCTCCCCCACAGACCCCGGTGACACGAAGCTAGAGAAGCTGCCCCCTGAGCTCCCGAAGGCTGGTCTGGGCCCCCTCTTCTCCTCCTCCACATTCTGACTCGATGGGACAGAGGCAAAGGTTGAGGATGGGGTGCTGCCGGCCGGCTTGGAGAAGCTAAAGCTCGTGCTGGTGCCTGAGCCGCTTGACCCCTGGGAAAATGCGAAGGAAGCCAGCGCCTCGGGCCCGCTGCTGACAGGGCGGGAGAACGTGAAGGAGCCCGGAGCCACCTGGCTCTGCGTCTTCTCCAGCTCTGACTCTGCCCCAAAGATTGGTCTGAATGTCGCATTTTCGGGAGGCTTAAAGCTGAAATCAGATCGCCCCAAAGTACCACCGGATGCCTCTCCACTGCCGAGCCCAAAGCCAGTGGCACCAGAGAAAGCTCCGAGACCGGCAGGTGGCTTGAAGCGAAAGCCTGGGTTGCCAGGGCTGGACGAACCAGGAGACCTGGCAGCTGCTGGAAGGGCAGGAGCCTGGGCAGAGTACAGACTGAGACTGGAGGCAGGCAGGAATCCCACTGTGGGCGCTGAAGAAGACTGGGGCCCCCCAGAGGTCTGTGAAAAGCTGGAGGATGGCGCAAAGCCCGTGCTCGGTGCTGAGCCAATGCCGCTCTGTCCAAAGAGCGAGGGCTGCCCAAAGCGAAAGGGTGGCTGGGCCTGGAATGTCCCCAGGGAGCCAGGGGAAGGGCTGGAGAACATGTTTGATGGCTGCCCCCCAAAAGGACCACTGGGGTTCATCTCTTGAACCGATTATCACAGAACAGAGGAGACTGGAGAGCTATGGCAGCAGAGGCTGGATCAGGCACGTATCCATCATGGCTGTCCAGGGTCTGAAAGAGAGGGGGGGGTCGTGAGCAGGGGATAGAGTGATCCAGGGGCAGCCGAGGGGGGGCCTTCCCTGTAGACGCCCAAGACTAGAGTACTAGGCAGGAGGGCAAGGGACTTGCCCAAGGTCATGTGGTCTTCCTGTCTCCCTGGTCAGAGCATTAAGCCTCCCCTATGCTGACCAATAAGGAAGGACAGGAACTCACTGCCAGGTGGAAATCAGGGAATCCCCAGACAGCCCCTGGCAGCCACTTTTATAGGAGTAAACGGGGAGAGGTCTGGTCACTCAGTCCCACAGGGAGGAGAGGGGAGGAAGGGGGAGGGGAGGGGGCGAGAGGAGGGAGGGGGAAGGGCAGGGAGAGGAATGGG
>CM053584.1:394454526-394486484 GCA_028627135.1 Pseudochirops cupreus | reverse complement strand
GTCTGGCCCTGGAGCAGACCCTCTTCCTTTGCCTGCCTCGGTTTCCCGCTCTGTAAAAGGGGACCGGGGTCACCGCACGGCTGCCCTTCCCCCACCCCCGGGGCCTCAGTTTCCGAAGGCGCTAAACGGGCAGCTTCGGAGGATGCGGGAAAAAGACGGGCCCCGCCCCGCCCCGGGCCTCAGTTTCCTCTCCTGTAAAGCCGCCTAGGAGGAGATCCCCGGCCCCGGGCTGCAGAGGACCGCGGGGGTAACCGCCTCGTTTTACTGACGGGGCTGCCTCAGTTTCCCAGTCTCTAAGATGGGAAGGGAGGAGAACGGGCAAAACGAGATGACGTCAAAGTCTCGCCTGGACAGGAAGACGCCCCCCGACCCCTGACCCCTGACAGCACTCACCCACTCGCAGCACGAAGAGAGGGTCTGGCGGACGTTCGGCCGGCAGCGGAGAAAAGGAGGAGGAACCGCCAGGCCGGCGGGGCGTAAATGAAGACGGACCCGAAGCCGCTTCCGGTCCCGCGCGGAAGTTTTAGGTCCTGGCCAGGGGCCGAGACCGGAAGTTGGAGGCGCGCGTGCGCGCTCCCTGGCCGGCTGCGTCCCGGGCATGCGCATGCGCGCCTGAGCTTGGAGCCCGAGGCGGGAGCGGCGAGCCCCAGGAGGTGACAGGTGACGAGGGAGGAGGTGGAGCCCCGGTCCCGGGCCAGCCCTGTGTTTTTACAGGCGGGTCGACCGAGGCCCAGCTGGAAAGGGCTTCCGGGAGGGACGGACGGCGTGCGGAGAGGGGCGGCGCTCGGCCGCTCGGAGGTCATTGCCAGGAAGGTGCCCCGGACGGCCTCGGGCCGCGGGCTCTCGCCGAGGGGAAGGGCTGACGTCATTAACCCAGGAGGGGGAGGGGCGCCCTGGGGCTGCGGCGGGAGGCCCGGCGCTCAGGCCCCGCCCTCTCCCCGCCTCGCCATGAGCCTCGTGCTGCGCAATGCGCAGAGCGTGGTGCCGGTGCGCAGGGCGGCCCTGCGGGCCCGGCTCCAGCTCCTCCGGCACATCCTCGGCGTCCAGCGCTTTGACCTCGGCGTGATCTGCTCCGACAACAGGGGCATGGAGCGCCTCAACGGGCGCTACCGGCAGCGGCCGGGGCCCACCGACGTGCTGGCCTTCCCTTTCCACGAGGTGAGGCCCGTGTCGCCTGCTGCCTTGGCAGCCCCCGCCCCTGGCCGGCAGCCCACCCCCCTTCCGCAGGGAGGGGCGGTCTGGCCTTTCAGCCTGCTGTGGGGGGCGGTGGGTGCAGGGGAGCCCCACACTCTCATCCTGCAGAGGAGGTAAATGGGGTCGGGACCCTCGTAGTGAGTGACCCGATCACGGCCACGGCCGCCCCCGGAATCGTGGGTGTGGGCATCCCCAGATCCCCGGCCGCCGAGGAGCAGGTAACATCTCTCGCCTTTGTGTCTCCATTTGGCAGAACCTGAGGGCCGGGGCAGTGCCCCAGCCAGAGTGCCCAGATGACTTCAACTTGGGAGACGTCTTCCTGGGAGTCGAGTACATTTTCCAGCAGTGCCTAGAGAATGGTGAAGACTACTTTGATGTGCTGACGGTAGGTGGAGACCCACCAGCCACATCCTGCCGAGAGAGGCCACGTTTCAGGAGGGCGGGTGAGAAGGAGGCAGCCATGGGCACTGGAGGCAACTGCATGTTTTGGGGGCTTTGTGGAGAGGACGCGTCTTGTCTAGGGCCTTGCACAGGAGGTCCTCGAGAAGCACATAGCAAAATGAGTAATAGGCCTCGTCTTCGGTCCCCACCTGGTACCTCGTGGGTACCACTGCTCCCCATAGGGCCTATGGACTCTGGACCAGCCCCTCTGCTTGGGTGACAGCCAGATGTCCTGCTGCTGGACACTGGGGAACCTCCGAGGAATCCTGGACCCTTCAAGTGCAGCTCTGTGTTCTCTTTGAGTGGCCCTGCTGACTTTCCCGAGGAGGAGAGAGGAATTTTCAGAAGGGCTTCAATTTCCAGTATTCTCCTAGGAGGCAGCAGGGGGCTCTGAGAGAACATTGGGCTCCCCATGTTTGACCCTAGAGTCAGTAGGGCCACCTGAGTTTTTTAAGTTGGGGAGAGACGTGGTCATAGCAGTGCTTTGGGAAGGCCCCTTGGGCAGCCAAATGGAGGAATGTGAGGTAGGGGATCTGTGAGGAGGCTGTCATCACAGTCTAGCTGACAGGTGATGAGGGCCTGGGGAGGGGAGAGAAGGGCAAGTCTAGACGAGATGTCCCGAGGGCAGAATTGAATCGAGAGAGGTTAGATAAGGGTGTGAGTATGAGAGAGAGGCTGAAGGTGATGCTGACAGGTGGGGCCCTTGGCAGTCATAGTTTGGGGCCCAACAGCAAAAGATAGAGAAATTCCATTTAAAGTTACTGTAGATGTTATAAAATGTTTGGGAATCTGCCTGCCGAAACAAACCCAGGACCTATGTGAACACAACTACAAAACGCTTTTCACACAAGTAAAGTCAATCTAAATAATTGGAAAAACATCAGTTGCTCACTGGTAGACTGAGCTAAAATAACAGAAATGCCAATTCTACCTAAATTAGTTTACTTGTTCAGCGTCATGCCAATCAAACTACCAAAATATTACTTCATCAAAATTTATCTGGAAAAACAAAAGATCCAGAACATCAAGGGAATTCATGAAGAGAAATGCTAGAGAAGGTGGCCTGGCCATCCCAGATTTTAATCTGTATTATAAAGTAGCAGTCATCAAAACCACTTGGTACTGGCTAAGAAATAGAGGGGTAGATCAGTGGAATAGGTCAGGTACACAAGGCGTGGTAGTCAATGCTTATAGCAGTCTACTGTTTGATAAACCCAAAGACTGCAGCTTCTGGGATAAGAACTCATTGTTTGACAAAAACTGCTGGGGAAATGGGAAAAGAGTATGGCAGAAACTGGACATAGACCAATATCTTGCACTGTATGCCAAAATAAAGTCCAAATGGGTACACAATTTGGATATAAAGGCTGATGCTATAAACAAAATAGGGGAGCAAGGAATAGTTTTATCTGTCAGATTTATGGAGAAGGGAGGAATTTCTGATCAAATGAGAGAGAGAGAATATTGTGGAATACAAAATAGATAATTTTGATTGCGTTAATTTGCCAAGTATTTTATACAAACGAAGCCAGTGCAACCGAGATTAAGAGGGAAGCAGAAAACTAGGAAAGATTTTTTTACAGCTGGTGTCTCTAAAGGCCTCATTTCTAAAATACAGAGAGAACTGAGTAAAATTTACAAGAATACAAGTCATTCCTCAATTAATAAATGGTCAAAGGACATGAACAGGCAGTTTTCAGATTAAAGCTATCTGCAAGCATATAGAAAAATGCTTTAAATCACTATTGATTAGAGAAATGCAAATCAAAACAACACGTCACACCTATCAAATTGGTTAACATGACAAAACAGGAAAATGATAAATGTTGGAGAAGTTGTGGGAAAGTTGGAACACCAGTGCATTGTTGGTGGAGCTGAGGTGATCCAGCCACCCTGGAGAGCAATTTGAAACTGCCCAAAGGGCTATAAAAATGTGCACACCCTTTGACCCAGCAATACCACTTGTAGGTCTGTGTCCCAAAGAGATCATACAAATGGGAAAAGAACCCACATGTACAAAAACATTTACAGCAGCTCCCTTTGTGGTGGCCAAGAATTAGAAACTGAGGGGATGCCCATCAGTTGAGAAATGACTGAGCAAGTTATGGTGGATGAGTACTATTGTGTTATAAGAAATGAGCAGGCGGACTTCAGAAAAACCTGGAAACACTTGTATGAACTGATGCTGAGTGAAGGGAGCAGAACCAGGGGAACACTGTACACAATCACAGATACATTGTATATGTGGTGACTGACTGACAGACTCGGCAACGCAAGGACCCAAGACAAGTCCAAAAGACTCATGATGGAAAATGCCGTCCCCATCCAGAGAGAACCATGGAGTCTGGATGGAGGGAGGCAGACAGTTTTCTTTTTTTGTTTTGTCTTGTTTTCTCTCTCGTGGTTTCTCCTGTTTGTTACAGTTCTTCTATACATCATGACTAATATGAAAATTTTTTTAGGAATGTATGCGTAGAGCCCCTATCAGACTGTCTTGGGGAGGGAGGGGGAAAAAATTTAAAATTTATGGGAGTGAATGTTGAGAGCTAAAAATAAATAAATTAACTAAAAAAAAAAAAAAGAAAAGGTTTTAGGGGAACAGTGCCATGGTCAGCCAGGTGGTGGAGTGGATAGAGTGCCTGGCCTAAAGTCATGACTTCAAATCTGAACTCAGACACTAATTGTGACCCTGAACAAGTCATTTCACCCTCTTGGCCTCAGTTTCCCCATCTGTAAAATGAGCTGGAGAAGGAAATGACAAACCACTCCAGTATCTTGGCCAAGAAAACCCCAAGAGGGGCCGTGCAGAGTGGGACACGCCTGAAGAGCATTATGAGATCTGTGATCCAGGTCCTCAGCCAGGCCCGCTCATCCTGAGCCACTCGCTTTAGGGCTCTTCCCAACCTCCTTTGTATTAACCTGGTACTGCAGGGGTTTTCCACATACAAGATGGTGTCTGTGTTTGTTTGGCAGGTGACAGCAGCTCACGGACTTTGCCATTTGCTTGGGTACAAGCATAGCACAGCCCCAGAATGGCAAGAGGTAGGTGATGAGGGTCCAGTCCCCACAATTCAGCTTCCACACAGACCGTGTCTTAAGAAACACCCTGTTAGAAAAACAGCGTGTTCCCTCCTACCAGAGGGTTTGCCTTTCTCGACATTTCTCCTTCCAGCACAGTGGTGAGGGTCTGCTGAGAAAGTGACATTCTTGACTTGACAGAGAATCTGAAGAAGAAACTTCTGACTGTAGAGGGTCAGAAGCCAGACCAAGTGTCTGTGACATTCCGGCCTCTGCCAGTGGGAGGTGGGTCTGGGGTCATCCCAGCCCCCGAACAGACCTGTGATTCCCAGGGTCCTCTTTGGTGCCAGCCTGGCAGCTGTGTGTGAATCTAGGCATCAGCTCCCACATAAAGGACATGATTTGGGGAGATCCCTAAAAGTTGTTAATGGAGGAGGCACAGAAACTCATGTTGCACTCCAAGGAGAAAAACCTCTTTAGTGAAAGACAAAATAGTTGAAGCCAAAGTGTAATCGGTTGTGCTTTAGAAGTGGCCATGGAAATTGGCCCTTTTGTTCCTCCCCAGGCCATGGCAGGAGGGCAGGGAGGCCAGGCCAGGCTGTGGCAGGATCTGTTAGAGACTGTATCTCTTGAACCGGCTTTACCTGTCTGCACATGAGGGCATTGACCATAGCGTGGTTAACAAAATGTGCTGCCCTAACAGACTCTTGTTAATCCTCCTCCCTGCCTTCTTTTCCTCAGATGTACCACAAAGAAAAGCTCACCCTTGAAGCACTGAACAAGGTCGCTGGGACCCGCCTCCAACCACTGACCAAGAACCTCTTTGGATAATCCCCTTCATGGGTTGATAGGAGCTGCCCCCACCCAGAAGAAACCCATCCAGCATGGAGCTCAGTCCATGCTGGCCAGAGAGAGTCCACTGGGAGGCAGAGTGACCAGAAGGGAAAGGACAGAGGGCAGACCTGGGCAAGAGAGGAAATCAGAGAAGTAGAGGGAAGCAAGGGGCAGTGGGTGCCCCACAAAGAGCTGTGGCCTTGTGAGGAGAGAGCCCTGAGGGCAGTCCTGGCCCAGATGCCCATGGGGGCGGCTACTCATTCTGCCTTCAGTGGCCCCCAAGGGCTTGGAGACAGAAGCCAGGCTGTGTGCTCTGTTGTACCTTACCCAGCATGAGCAGAGCTGAGGAGAGGGTATAAGAAAGCTATGTTGTGGCTTAAACAGGAAAATGAAAATAGGGTACTTCCAGTGGGTGGGCTCCACGCTATTCACTGCCTTACAGGACCACTGGCCAAACTTCTGGCAGGCTCCAGGCTGCGCTGGTGTGCCTGAGCACAGCCTGATCTGATGGGCTTTCCTTCGGGATCCTCAGAGAAAAGACCAGCGATCTTTGAGCATCCCGATGCCACCCGGTACCTGTGGGAAGTCAGAGTGAGCCACAGCACAAGCAGGGCCTGCGTGCTCCCCAGGGAGTTTCCCTGCTTTCACAGCAGGCCTTTGCCGTTGTCTGTCTAGTGGCAAGGGGCATGTTGGCTATTAGGATTGATATGTGCCCACACCTCAGACTCCTGGAAAAGACAAGCCGTCAGGGAATCACCTTGTCTTTGACCTTGGAGAGAGCTGCCTGAGATGGGTGTGGACATTCTCTGCCTCCCGTCTTTACCTTCAGGGAAAAAACACTTCAGAGCCTTGGGGACCATACCTCTGCAGACCTTGCCAGGCCGAGGAGTCCCACCTAAGCCCTGCTTCTCAGGTATCCCCGAGACTCAATGGACCAGCTCAACTGACCATGACTGCAGGAGAGTCCTCAGCACCACCACTTCTGCCTGGAACGCTCGCAAACTTGAGCCATTCAGGAGGGCTCAGATGTTTTGTCTCTGGAGAAGGCGATAGGTGTGCCTCTGAACCCAGCAGCTGCCATGGGATCATTTAGAGCTGAAAGCGACCTTTGAGGGCCATCTGGAGAAACAGAGGCCTACCCATACCTCTGTGCTGGAGGTCACAGAGGTGGCAAGTAGTCCAGGCAGAACAGCCATGCCAGGATGGCCATGGCATCCTGTTTTATCAGGGTGGTGTCATCAAAAGATGGTTCCATCCAGTGATTTGGGCGTTTTGCAGCAATGCCATGGCTGCCCCATGGTCAGAGGACCCAGAAGCAAGGTGGCATCAGGAATTTCTTTCAAGGGGGTTTTGGGGGACCGTGGGGCATTTGTAAGTAGTTGAATTCCCTTCATCTGCCCAAGTGACTGAGCTGGGGAGAGAAAACACTAGCACAGTGATAAGATGAAGCCTGTCCTGGCACGAGCAGCTTGTGACTCCCAAACGTGCCTTTATTTCATAACTGGACTCAGCATGCCAGCCACTCGGACATTCATTGGGGCAGCTCATTTTCAACTGGTCAGGGACTTGATGTCAAACCACGTCAGTTTGGGGAAGGGGTGACATGACATTAAAGGTTTTCACACATTTCTTAAAACCCATCTGACCTGAGTCTCTTTTTCATGGCATCAGAGGTCGCCCAAGTCTCTCAGAGTTGACAAGTGGAAGTTATAAACTTCATCTTCATCCTTAGTGGCTTTAATCAGCTTTTCTAAATATCTCAGTCTTTTCGACAGACAGGGGTCAGCCTTCTCCCCAGAGGGCACGTCTTCCATCCTTATAGGCTGTTGGTGGGGGGGAGAAACCAGTGAGTGAGAAAGAGCTGGGCAAGGAGAAGAGAGACCCAGAAAGGGCCTGGCAGCTGGCCAGTCTGGTGTTGGGTACAGGACCGCCAGCTCTCAACCCTGAGGACCCAGGATGGACAGAGGCTGAAGGGAAGCATCCTGGAAGGCAAGAGCCCTTTCCCTGGGCCTCCCAGGGAGGATGGGATAGTCCTGATCCTTTGCTAACACACAGTAGAACCCATATTATGCTTCCCATGGTCAAAGTTTCCTCCAAGTGTGTTTACAGAAAGACTGACTACCTTCAGATCTTCACAGAGCCTCGAGATGTGCTAAGGAGTCGTGTCGGTGTGAGAAGAGCAAAGCTTCCCACATTTGAGCCCTGCCTGTTTGCTGGAAGGAATCACACAAGTTCCATGAAAAGTAGACTACGTGGAGCAGTTACTGTGTGCCAGGCACTGCTATGCACTCTTTAACACCATGTCATTCCCTCCTAAAGCCGATAAAATGGCATGGCTCCGGGTGGGCCCTTGAGGTCCTGGACAGAACTGAGTGCCTCCAGTGGAAGAAGGGGAGCATGTCCAGGACCCAGAACCACTCGCTGCATTGAAGCTGACCCAGAAGGTCCCAGTAGGGGGCTCTGCCCTCCCTCCAGGTCATTCTTTGAAAAGGACACCCTGATGTCCCCAGGCAGTCCCCTGCCCACTTAGAGGGCTCTGAGGTGGAGAGGTCATATCCCTACCTGCATCCCAGCTAGCGTTGAGAAGCGCATCACGGATGCAATCGACTGAGACACGGGACTGAGCAGGGGAGGAGGAAGGGAAATGGCCAGATAGTGGGGGTCTTCACTCAGCCAGCAGCACAGCTGGTCCTCAAACCTGGAATCAATGGTAGGCTGAAGGGGAATTGCAGAGATTCCCGCAGGTCACTGTTCCCAGTGGGAGCAGGGAGTTTGGAAGGCCAAGCCGAGCCCTTGGTTCGAGCACTAGCTCGAGGCTAGGCTGGAACAGACTGGCTGGTGGGTGACGATGAATTGTTTGGCCCCTTGTCTGTCATAAGCCACCTGGTGACGGATAAGCTCTCTGTGGGGGCTTCCCAGAATAAAGAGGGGAGGAGACAAGGCCTGACCTGCTCCCTAGGAACCCCTTCCTTGGGGGTCCGAGGCCACAGGTTCCTTTTGCCTCTGCAGCTGCCCCCCATTCCCTGACTACCTATCTCACTACCCGCCCCCTCCCCCTCCTCTCCTGCCCAGGCTCTGGGCCAGGCCTGGAATGTTCTCACTTCTACTGTCCTTCAAAGTCAGCTCGAGTGCCCCTCCCAGATTCCCAGACCTATGTACAAGTGGCATTCTCCCAGGGAAAGCAAACTCAGTGTTTCTGTCTTTGCATCCACAGCCCCAGCACTGTGCCTGGTCTGCAGCAGGAGCTCAGTCAGTGTTCTCTGTGACACAGCTGCAGCCATTTTCACCCCCATAGGCCTGCTTCAAGGCCTTCCAGGGTCCACTCCAGATCTGGCTTATTTGCCAAGGACTCACCTTTTGCTTTCTTCCTTCTCTGTCTGGATGCTAGTTAGCAGATGTTCCGGGAAGCCTTTCTGAATGCTGCAGTGTGCATTATTCCCGTTGTTGGTCCTGCTGACCAACTTTTTCTCTATGCTGGGCAGAGGGAGAGGCATCTGTAAAATATTCCTCTTCCAAGATGGAGGACATTCTTGGGCTGACCTGGAAACCAAAACCAAACCAAGCCATGACAGTGAAAGCACTTTTCATAAATCCTTTTTTCAGTATCTGTTAATGATGAAAAGATGAGCTGTGTTTGGAGTGATTAATTGTGAAAGTGTAGGAAAAGTGTCCTGACAAGGAGAGATGTCCCAGCTGCCGGCAGGGGTGTGGGGCTCCCCCTCCGTAGAGGTCTCCAGCAGGTGCTGGACAGCCACTTGCTGGGTAGGTTATACCAGGGACCAGCTGGATAATCCTGTCCAACTCAAAATTCTATAATTCTGAGTGTAAAGACAGATTCTTTGGGAATCAGTTGATCAATACTTTCTCCAACTATTGGCTAGAGAAAGAAAGAAAAAAGGAAGGAAGGAAGGAGAAAAAAAGAAAGAAACAGAAAAATGAGAGTCTTCACCAAACACTATGACCCAAGGAGAGCTCTAGAAACAGTCTCCATAGGTAATACTGTCTTCAAGAGGGATGACTCACCACCATCAACGTGGCTCTGACTTTATCTGTGTTAGAATAGCTCTACTTTCCCACACAAACTTTAAAGAAATATAAGCAGACTTACCCTTCAGGATTCTGCCTTTGAGTTCGAAGTCTGGCTTGTTTCCATGACATTGGACAAACAAATTCATTTAGATGATCCTTATAAAAATATACATTAATCTGACCGTCACTGCTCATGGCTCCTGCAGAAATACAATCGACACAGCAGGCAGAAAGGCTCAACATTGGCACTGACTCTATTTTAAGGGGTCAGTAGATCACAGAGGGCTTAGCAGCTGCTGAGAGCTAGAGCAAAGCCACTCACCTCATTTAGTATTTTTTGGCATCAATAAAAATCTACACTTTCTCCCTCCTACTTCAACTCTCCCTTTCTCAAAATTGAGAATAAAAGAAAAAAACAAAGTCAAGAAAAACCAAGTTCTACACTGGCCATGTCCAAAAGAAAGAATAATACGTACTCATATACATACATATATGAATATATATCTTTACATCATTTTCCACTCTAAGTGTTCACTTCTATCAGAAGGTGAGGAACAAACATGTTTCCTCATTTGTCCTCTTAAATCTTGATTAATCATGCTGATCAGAATTCCTAAGTCTTGCAAAAATGCTTGACTTTACAATCTTGTTTTCTTTGTACAAACTCTTCCCCTGGATCCGCTTACTTCCCTCATCCAAGTTTTCCCAAGTTTCTCTGAAACCATCCCCTCCAACAATTCTTACAGCACAATTTTTCCTTCACATCTACATACCATCACACATTCATCCATCGCCCAATTGATGGCCACCCCTTCAGATTCCAATTCTTTGCCACCTCAAGGTTGTATTTTCCTATGTCCTCAGTTTGTTTAGGACTGATTCCTCCTTTAATTTACCCTCCCATTCTCCCTCCCCCTTCTCCCCTTTCCCTATTTCACAGCTGAGTGAAATGTATTTCTTTATCCAACTCTGTATGCGTGCACATGTGTCTGTGTGTGTGTGTGCGCGTGCGCGCGCATGCTTCCTTCCCTTGACCAGTGGTGAGGTCCAAATCTCAGTGGCCACTCCCTCCTGGTGCACCCTGATTTAGGGAATGCTTTTCCCCAAAACCTCCCTTTGGCTCCACCCACCCACCCATGTATTCACCTTACCCTGGCTTTCCATTCTTCTCTGAACATCATCAAGACAAAACAGGACCATTCCCAAGCTCTGATCAAGCTTCCTCTGTGGAGCATGATGGTTAGAATCCTGGATTCATCCTCTATTGTTTTGGGTTCCCATTGACCTTTCTTCAGACATCCCCTCATTGCCCACATGGCTGCATTCACGGTTTTTGGAAACTTCTTTGATTTGGGGGGTGGGGAGGAATCACATCATCTTGTAAGAGCTTTGTTACAGCCATCATTCCCCTGGGCTACCCCTGTGATTGTGGGGTGGAGCCATAATTACCCCTCAGCTTAAGGAGAGGTTCATTCTGGATTTCTCCACCATTTCCTCCCCCCACTGAGCACCTCTCCCCACCCCCTTACCACCAGCTTTTCCTTGTAGTCTGCTCCCACTAGATTGTAAGCTTCCCAATGATGGAATGTTGGGGTGCCTATGTTTGTGACATCCAGTTGTAACTTTAGTTTGTAAATTCACACTTGTGTTTGGGTACCTATGTTTATAATATCAACTTGTGTAATCAAGTTGTAAAATCACACTTTCCCCAGCCTAAAAGCATTAACTCTGCCTCTTCCCTAGGCCAGCACTCTGCCCAGTTACAATTCATGAACTGATTATCGCTGCTTGGTACAATAACAAGCTATACCTATGAATCCTTCATAAAACCATCTAAGCAATCACTTTAGCTTAGAGAAATGTACAGCCTCCTTGTTCTAGTGGCCAGCTGTACCTATGAATCCTTCAGTGCACTATCAGTAAGCTAACTCCTCTCCAATTAGGCACATCCTGGATACCTAATTAGTCTAGCTTCCCAACATCCATCTTGTCAAACAGGACGTTGATGGGTAACAGACTGGACACTCTTCAGTCAGCTCTGATCATAAAGTGACCCAATGACGTTTCACGCCTAAAACTACACCTCCATGCAGCCCCCCCTTGGGCTTTTTCCCAGTGAATTATGGGCAATACACCTGCACAACAGATGTGAAAAGTGCATGTCCCTTTAAGCACTGATCACTCCTTAACTCCTCCCTAATTCCACCCTCACTCACCTAGTTAGCATAATTGATACCTGATTTACGATTTTATTGCTTTATAACCTGTGCCTCCGACTCCTGTAGGTTAGCAGGTTTCCTAAGACCTTCTGCCCACTGCAAAGCATAACAATAAACTTTCACAATCCTGACTCCCAAGATTGCTTGAATCCTGCGAAATTTTTTCCAGACTAGAGTCCAGAAGGGATTCATTGGGGCTCCTCAAACACCCAGCTTTTCTCACCCTCTTCACCAGGGCAGAGACTGTCTTTCTTTTTCTTGTTTGTGTCCCCAGTGCCTGGCACATAATAGGTGCTTAACAAATGTTTATTGACTATTTTATGTTTGTCAACCTCTTATTATTGGGATAACCTAATCAACCTGCAAATTCGGTGCAAATCTGACCTAAGACACTGACTGGCTCTGTGACCCTAGGCAAGTCACTTCACCCAGTTTGCCTCAATTCCTCATCTGTAAAATGAGCCGGAGAAGAAAATAGCAAACCCCTCCAGCATCTCTGCCGAGAAAACCCCCAACTGGGCCACAAAGAGCCAGATGTGACTGAAAAAAATGACTCAGCAACAGTCAGCCTGCGAGACCACTACCCTCAGCCCCTGTGATTGGTGTTTGGAGCCATGACATCCAAGCCTCCATCTAAGAAGGGAGCTTGGCACAGACATCTTCCCTTTTCTTAGCTGCTGCAGGACTTTGGCATTGACTTTCCCACCAAGTCTCCTAGTTGGGCATCTTCTCTTTCCCCTCTCCCCTCCCCTATCAGCTCCCTTTTGTGTACAGTCTTTTCTTGAAAGACCGTAAGCTCCCTGAGGACAGAGACTTTCTTTTTTCACTTTTGTATCCCCAGGGCTGAGGATCGTGCTTGCCACCCCTAGGTAGGCCCTTACTTGATGTTTGTTGGGTGCTGAATGATGGTGGCTCCCCAGGACCTGAGGTATTTCTTCCTGGCTGTGTGCAGTGTTTCTTCTTTGACTTGGAAGTTCTCAATTCTGGCCATGATGTCCCTGGGAGTTTTCATTTGGGGGTTCCTTTCAGGAGGTACCCAGTGGTTCTATTTCCATCCTCTGTTCTAAGAGATCTTCAGATAGGATGTCGTGGCTTTCAGGTAGTCTGGTGATTCTTAAATTTTTTCTCCTTTATCTCTTTTCCAGGTCATTTGTTTTGGCGTGATACCTTACATCTTCCACTTTTAGACTTTTTATTGTCATTATTTCTTGTCTCTGGAATCATTCGCTTCTCTTGGATCCGTTCTGATTCTAAAGAAATGTGGTGCTTGGGCAGTTTCATATTCCTTGTCCCAAGCTGTCAGTTCCTTTCCCATTATCTCCTCTCCAGCTCGTTTCTTTCCAGCTTTTCTCCTCTAGCATTCCCACTTAGTTTGTAAAACTTTTTTAGCTCTTGCTTCATCTCTTCCAGGCATCCTTGTTGAATTTATGCCAAGGTTCTACTTGTCAATATTTTGGAGTCTTTCTTCAGGGTGTATATCTTGAGCTCCCTTATCATTATCATCATTGTTTTTTATGACAGGTTTCCTTCTTGGTTTGCTCCTTCTAGCCTGCTTCCTGACTTGATGTTGTGGCCAGGCTCTCTCCACCTCTGGAGAGAAGGTCTGGGCTGGTCTAGCTTCTGCTGTCTTGGGGAAAATTAGTGCTCTAACTCCAAACTTAGCCAATACCAAGCTCAGGCTGGGATCCAGCAAGCTTTCAGAGTCATCTGGTCCAAGGCATAGTCTGGTCACTGCTCCCCTGGTCCAGGCTGAACTGGGTTTGGGTCTGAGCAACAGTGGACTGCTGCTGAACTCTGCCACCCTCAGGGGCCTACTTGGTCTGGGATCCCTGCCAGATTCAGCAGAAAGCTGGAGATGAGACCCTACTCTGTTCCTGGGGTCTGGTTACACCACTGATGCTGAATTTTGAGCTTCCTCCCTTCTGGGTGCAGAGGAGAGGGCCTTCAACCACCACTCCTCACTCTGGACTGCCACCCCTAGGTGCTGGAGAGTGGATGACTAGCCACCAATTGGCCTCTGTTACCACACCGTGCCTTAGGTACAGTCTCCAGTTACTACAGAGTGTTCACGGGACTGGTTCTTGAATTTCCCCATGGGGATACCACCTGAGGCATTTCCTAGGTCTGTTTGGAGGAGCTGGGGGGCAGGGAGGGGACCTGAAGCCCTTTCAGGCAGGCCTTCTGCCTGGCTTAGAGGTTTATCCAGTCAATAGAACCACAAGGATTTATCCAGTTGAGTCACAGACTAGTAGGAAAGAAAAGAAGGCTGGAAAATAGGAAGGTCCAGTTGTAAAAAGGGTCTTAACTTGTTCTTGGTGGTGACAGGGAGCCAGCATTCGCAGGAGGGGAGTGAGGGGAGAGGCGGCAAGGTGGGGCTGACTTGGGACAGCTGAGGATGGAGCAGAGACCCAAGGGAGGCAGACCCACCCCCAGGAGGGTCTGCACCCCACTGGGGGCTTTGTGGATGAAAAGAAGGGGGCTGGGAAGAAGACTGGTGAGGTGAATTCTCAAGGATGCGCCTGAGGCTGGGGGCCTGGGTGGCTGGGGATATGGCGGTGCCCTTGGTGAGAAGAGGGAGGAAAGAACTGCCAGCTCAGTGTCTGAGATGCCTATGTAATACTCAGTTTCAGTGTCCGAAAGGCAGCTGTTGTTGTGGGAGTGCAGGGCAGTGGGAAGTGATTGCGGTGCCCCAACAGCTGATGAGCCCTCCCCAAGCCAGTATGAGGGGGGAAGAGAAGAGGGCACCTCACCTACCCCCAAAGAAGCCAACCAGACAGTGAACAGACAGCAAAGGGAGCAGAGGGCCACACACTCACCCAGAGCCCCTTCCCTCTCCGCTCCCTCCCTCAGGCTCCCTTCCAGACTGGGCTTCAGATGTCCCTCTAAGGTGAACGCCTCCCCCCTCAGACCTCTGCTTTCCCATTGCCTGGCAGAGGCCTTCTGTGCCTCCTCACTTTTAGGCCCTCCCTCCACCTCCCCCCCCCACTGGAATATGAGCTCCTGTAGGGCAGCAGGTCTCTGGCCCACACAGCAGAGACTGTCGGTCAGTGCACATGCACAGGATGCACCTGACACCAAGGGCACGGTCATGGGTGGCCAGTCCCGCAGCCGGTGATTGATGCACAGAGAGAAAACGTCATCCCAGGGCACGCCCCGCATGGGGCAGCCTTGGCTACTTCCTGAGAATTTGAGGGAGGTTCTATACAGCAGGTTCTCCAGCTCGGACTGCAGGACTTGCTGGGCCTGGCCACAGCTGGGGATCTGGGACCCGTACTGGAAAACATGGGAGCAGGTGGCGTTCCACGGGGCTGAAAGAGAGAGCGGCCCTCACTGGGTCATCAGGCACCTCAGCATGAGGGGGACAAAGCACAGGCTTAGGGAGGAGGAGACAACCTTGGCGCCCCTGCCCCCGCTGCTTCTCCCCTCCTGATCGTTTCACAGGTGGGACCTCTCCTGCCTCCATCACCAGGCTCTGACACAAAGAGCAGCCCGCTCAGGAGGGTGGGGTGCCCCAGGGCCCTGGGTTTGATCCTGCACTCTTGCACATTTCTATCAGTGGCTCAGATGAAGGTGTGGGTGGCATGCTGATCCGTGTGCAGATGGTGGCCCCCTAGAAGGACCTAGCTTCTGGATCCAGAGCTAGCACCCTGGCTCCAAAAAGATCTTGCCAATCTAGAACACTGATCAGATTGGATCTAATAAGATGAAATCCAGTAGGGATAAATGTAAAGTCTTATGCCTGGATTCAAAGTCAATTTCCACAAGTAAAGAAAAGGGATACCCAGCTAGATAGCTGCTTTCTGGAAGAAAAAAAAGGATCCAGGAACTCCAGTGGACCACAAGCTCCATGTAAATCAGAATGCCATAAGGCCAACAAGAAATGCTGGAGCAGTCTGGGGTGGCTTTTAGGGCTGTGGCTGCCAAGCATTAGAAGATGGCGGTCCAGCCAGACCACATCCTAAGCCGCAAGTCCTGCTCTGGACATCCTCGTTTAGAAAGCAGGGTGATAAGAGAAGGGGGCCAGATGGGAAGGGCCTTCAGTCCATGACACAGGAGGGCAGGTCTGAAGAAACTAAGGATGAGCCCTCTGACCAAGAGAAGATGCAGCAGTGACAGGATGGCTGTTTCCAATCAACGGCAGATGAGGGGGGGGCGTTTGGTGTCAGAAGCACCTTCCCTACCACATGGCAGTCCCAGAGAAGAAGGGGCTTCCTGGGAGGCAGTGAGCTCCCTGTCTGTAAGGACATACAACAGGATGAGGGCTAGAGCTGACAGCATTAGAGAAAGCCCCCCAAGACCTCTCTGAGAGACCCCTAGGACCCTGAAGGGGTGAGAGAGATGTCTCCAGCCTTCCTCTGAGTGGATATTCCACAGCTCTAGCAAAGGAGGACAGTCAGACTGCCCAACACAGCTGAAGCCTGGACCAGCAAAGGGAGGAGGGGGCGGCCGCCAGCGATAAGACGGGGTTGGCTTCCTCTAGGCTACACACTGTCCACAGGCAGAAGAGCTACAGGAGGGATCTGGAAGGACAGCACGGCTTCCTTTAGCCAGGCCAGGTGTTCCGGGGCATTCCACTGAAGATGCGGGAGCAGCTGGCTGCCCCCCCGGCCTGGCAAACTCTGGGGCAGGCCAGGACAGGCGGCTCAGCTCTTCAGCTGAGATGAGGGCAGCCAGGAAGCCCAGGACACTGTTGTATAGGGCCACAATGGCCCCAGGCTCTTGGGAGGGCAGGCCCGCCAGCCGCCGCTCCTTGCAGTCATGGGAGAACCGCCGGTGGAATTCACGCTGGATGCCGTCCTCCACCAACTGTGCCAGGGTCTGGCAGGAGAGGCCAGGATTGCTGGGGGCACATGAGACCAGCCATTGCACTGCCCGACAGAGCTGAGAAGCAAAGCAGGGCAAGGAGAGAGGGGCCAGGTCAATGGGCAAGGGAAGCTCAGATGGACAGCCACCATGAACACATACAAGGAACATCTCAGCATCAGCCCTCCTTTTATGTTGTGTTTGCTCAGTAACTCTGTGAAATGTTTGCCCCTGAAGATGATGCTCCTTGGTGGGAAATGGCCTCTTCTTGCTACAGCCCACTGGCCTCCCAAGCACAGAATATATATGGATGTTTACAAGCAACAGGCCTCCCAATTGGGACAGCTTGGAAGAGAAGCCTGGGAAGGCTTTTTAAAAAGCCAGGCTCTCTGCAGCCATCCCTCATGGAGTCACACGAAAGGCACCACCCATTCTTAGGAACATGTCTCCCTCAGATCCCAGGAGCGTGGCAGGGATCCTGCTTGAGGGTCTCTGGAGTGTGCCTGGTTCCAAACACTTCCCCTCACCTGATGGTTGCACGCCAAGTCGCTAAGGGAACCAGGAATCTCAACAACAATGTATTCAGAAATAAGGCCCTTGGCCATGAAATCCGGGAGCTTCAGACCTAAGCAAAGAAAGAGCAGTTCCTGTGTGGCACACCTGAACCGTCTGAGACAGCAGGTCTCCTGATCCAAAGAGACGAGTCAGGAGGGCTCTGTGGTCCTCCCTCCCCAGCCTCTGGGGGCAGCCAATCACCCCAGAATGCCAGCGGGTTCCATCCTAGTCTCATGGTTGTGTTTGGATCCCTGCCCTTAGCACAGTGGCCAGCCCACAGCGGGCACTTACTGAGTGCCTCCTGGCTGATTGGCTGGTTGGCAGCATCTCCCAAAGGCACATTAAAGGAGGGGGAGGAGGAGTCAGAACTTCTAGTTTTGTGTCATTCTCAACACTACACACCCCATAAGTTCTCAGACCTCTGCCTTCCTATTGCCTATCATTCAAAGGACAATGGCAATGTACATGATGGGCATGAGGAGATGAAACCATGGCCTAGTAAGAATGGAGCAGGGCCAGAGAGGGCATCATCCAAGGGCTGTGAGGCCACCAAGGGAGGGGGAAGGAGAGCTAGCGGGCAGACTGCAGGGCCCAGAGCATCCAAGTCACAGCAAAAGGGCTTGAGCACCTGGGGCAGACCTGCTAAGAGGACAGTGATGAGGAGGCCTGGGGCTGTGCCCATGTGGACTGTGTTCACAGGCGAGGGGAGGAGATGCCCCACCATGACCATTCTCCCCCTTTTCCACATTAGAGTTTGAAGGGTCTGTGCCCACCCCCCACCTGGTGACTGTTTTCAGTGTCCTTGAGCAGCCTGTAAGGGGAGGGTCTTCTGACCTAGCTGGGTGGTCCTCAGGCACACAGGCCATTTGCTACTAGAGTCTGGGCTCTGACAGCATCACCTTGGAAAACCAGGGGTTGTGGCCATGCCAGAAAGAAGGGTAAGAGAAGGACCCTGGGGAAGGTGCTGGGCAGTCCTTGGGAAGCTCCACTGCCCAAACTCACCTTCTTCCACTTCTCTCTCTGGGATTTCTTCTCCTTGAAAGGGAATGAGGACCAAGAGTGGGATAAGTGGAGAGGGAGGTTTAGACTGAAGCATCCTTTGCAGCTGCAGCCATGCCGAGAGCCAGTAGGCAAGCCTGCTTTCTGCCTCACCTACATTCCTTTCTCTACAGGGTAAGAGGAGAACGAAGCCGCTGGTCCCAAAGAAAACCTTCTGTGACTTTGCCATCTCAAAATCTTCCTCCTCAAGAATGCCATGTACCACCTAGAGAAGAAAAGACAAAAGTCAGAGGCTTCTTTGCCAATTCAAGACTTATAGACTTTCTGTCTTTTTCTCCCCAATTAACAACAAAAACCACTAAAAAACCAAAAAAAAATGGAGAGGTTATTAGTACATACAATGGTAAACTAACATTATTTACAACTTGTCGGAAATGTGTGTATTAACTTTGGCAGAGTAATAACAAAGCATGGCTTATTTTGCTCTCTCAGTCTCTGCATTTTGGATGGCTGCCACCTTTGTGACACCCAGGTGGTCTGGCTATGGGGTTTGATTCTACTGTCCTTCCTCCGCGTCTCTTCTCTTTCCCCGCTTTGTAGCCTCTTCTCTGCAGTGACTCTCCCCCATCCCACGGTAGCAGTTTGGGGCCCCAGAGAGACCTGCCTCAGGTTCAAGATCCTAAAAGGACAGCTGATGAGCCCCCAGCAGTGTGGTTCCCTTTCATAATCATCCGGGAGAAACAATGAGCTCAAAGCAAAGTCTTTTACTCAGGGACCATAGAAAGAATAATGACTAGAAAACATTCTCCCACTAAGTACAAAGCATGCTCTCTCATGAAAGCACAGAGAATGCATTGGTAGAAAGTCACGTGTAGAAGGAACAGGGCCCACAGAAGCTCATGCCCTTCCCCTGTGGAGCCTGACGCTCCTTCTCTTCTCACGGGCCTCACAAGTTGCTTCCCCTGGGAGAAAGGTCTCTGCTTACACCCTGAGGCCTGCTCCTCTACACAGGGTTCCTGGTTGGTTGGTCGGTTGGTTGGTTGGTTTTTTTGCTGCTATGAATAAAGCCACTGTTACTTTTTTTTTAATTACAGATAAAAGCTTCTCCCTCTCTCCCTACTTCTTAACAGCATCCTTTGTAATAGGATCACATCTTCCAAGGATGTCATCAGCTTTGCAGTCTTATTATTGCCAAGAGCGATCTTGCTTTACCAGAAGAGTACACTAAGTTGGAGTTCCACCTGCGGGGTCAAAGATGGTGATTTTGTCACGCTAATTCTCTTCACTTGTTGGACAAGGTTAAGGAGAAAACCAAGTTGTTTTAATTGCGTTTCTCTGACTCTTGGAGGCTCAGAACATTTTTTCAGGCGGTTACTGACAATTCCCACTTCCTTCTTCAGGAAATGCCTGCGTGCCGTGGACCTCAGGCCACATTCTCGGGGCTTCCCAGCAGCAGATGTTCATCCAATGCACTTCCTGCAAATGCTTTTTTAATTGATTTCTTTCCCTTTTACGCTGTGCACTGTTTTGTGTTGTGTGGAAGTGATACTGTCCTCTGTTAAAGGTCAGAGACTCGGGCTTGGCATCTTCTTTTTGTTCAGAAGACAAGAACCTGCCTTCTCTTCACAGCCACAGCGTCTCATTCCCTTTTATTCTGACTTAACTTTTAAAAAAGATTTATATCATTGACCCATTTGCATTTCGTTGTAGCGTATGATCTGAGATTAAGGTTGACTCCAGTTTTCTGAAAGCTGAGCGCTTTCCCTGGCATTCTGTGCTCTTCACTAGACTGCAGCAGCAGCTCCAAAAGGGACTTAAAAGGGGGGCCAGGACAACAAGCTCAGAGGCATCTGAGAACATGGAAGGAGTGATGGCAGGAATGCTGCCTCATTTGGGCAAGCATTTAGGAAGTGCTTCCACGTGCTCGGCTCTCGCTTCCAGACAAGCTCAGCAGGCCTTGCCCCGTGACAATGCAGGTGGGTCAGGAAGGTCCCTCCAGGTCCTGCCCCCACCCCCTGCCAACTTCAATGGCAGCCTGAGTCTCTCAGGGGAACTCCCTCAAACCCAGGGCAGTCCTCCAAAGCAGCTCCCTTAACCACTGTTGGTGCCTGGATTTCCCATCAGTGCACCTGTGGTGGGAGGCCTGGATCACCTCCAGACCCCAGGCTTCCTCACTGACCCTCCGCACCCTGCCAAGTAATGTCATGATTCTATAACTCCGTTTTTTCACCTGTGAAAGTTGACTCATTGGCTTCTGAGGCCCTTCGAGCTCTGAATCTATGGCCCTATAATTCTGGGATAAGTAATCGAATTTATGGCAAAAAAAAAAAAAAGTATACTGCCCAGGAGTCTGAAAGTGTATCCATGAATGAGGACAAAGCTTGGATCAGAAAATGTGAGTCAGGTGAAAGGCCTGAAGTTGCTACTGAGAGTGTAGTAGATGGAGAATCCTCCTCTGTCAGAAAGGCCTGGGTTCGAGTCTGACCACTGACACTGCCTGCTGGTGTGACCCTGGCCATGTCACTTAACCTCAGTGCCCCATTCAGCTGATCCTCATTGGAGGAGGCAGTTTCCACACTGGGGTGTTCTCTACACTGATGACATCACAGGTGCACACAAAAAAATGGCTTCAACTTTCTTCCTCTTTCTCTTTGTCCCCATTCACCTGAGCTTCTTGGCTGAGAAAGGACGGAACCCTTGGCGACATGCTGGACAAGGCCCTGGACCCCGAGGGGCCAGAGTGGGGCGAAGGACACAGCCTTCTGAAATCTACTGGGAGTGAACCCTGGCTGGTGGCACATCCCAACCATGGGCTGGGTCTGCCCTCGGGGGCCTCTACCAGCCCAGACCCAAGATGCCCACGCAGATGACAGAACCCACCTTGATGGACATGTGGATGCGGGA
Source organism: Pseudochirops cupreus (assembly GCA_028627135.1). Classification (NCBI taxonomy): domain Eukaryota; kingdom Metazoa; phylum Chordata; class Mammalia; order Diprotodontia; family Pseudocheiridae; genus Pseudochirops; species Pseudochirops cupreus. The sequence goes on along the minus strand of CM053584.1, from coordinate 394,465,488 downwards.
CCTCCAGTCTCCTTCCCTGCTGAGGAAGCTGAACACAGATAGAGTCTGGACCTTGTTCTGGGCCTGGTCGTATGTCACTCCTTCACTGCCTGCAAATTTAATCTTCACCCACTGTGCCAGGGTCCTGTGGGAGGGAGAAAAGACAGAGGGGGGGTCACTGAGCCAGCCCCCAGCACAGACCCCTGCCTGGGCCACAGGCACCGGTCAGCCTCATAGCCCAGAAGTCAGAGTAGACACATGCACTAATCCAAGGCCCTCCCCAGCATCTGGCTGTTCCCGATGGGTCACCTGCCACCTCAGGCAAATCAGAAGATTTTCAGTAGTTGCTGCTTAAATATAAGCACTCTGACTAAATTATCAAATGAAACAGCTCTGGCGCCAGGTCATTCTCATTCTTAACATTGAGAATCAGTCAAGAATAATTTACAATTGGTTTGCTTTTCAAATTTTCATCCAGCCACCACTTGAAGACTTTCAGTGATGAGAAGCTCACTACCTTTCCTGTAGAAGCTTTTCTGGAAGTCAGGCCCACCTCAAGCCTGTCAGCAGCTCCCCCCACCCCTTCATTGTTCTTCTACCCTCCCTCCAGGGACCTTCCCTCCCTTCAGTCATCCGCCAGGCGGTCATTAAATGCTGGGTGCATGGGCCCTAAGATGCAAAGACAAACCCAATTTACTGCTGTGACAACCTTCCCAAGATCCCAAGTGCTGCTCAGGTAGAGCCCAGAGTGTGGCCAAGGGTAACAGTGGGAGGTCAGGGCCAAACAACACAGAGCCTTGAAGGCCAGGCAAGGCAGTGTGATACCTTGATGATTTCTGAGCATGTTGGGGATGGGGGGACCATCAGGGCTGAACCCCAGCAAGACCAACTTGGCAGCAGTGTTGAGGCCTGGCAGGGGGGCAGTGGGAGATAAGGCTGGAAAGGTAGGGTTGGAGCCCTCCCAGGAGAGCCTTGGGACTGTTGGGCACTGCCCATGGCCAGCCCAGGGCTCGCAGGCCAGCTCCCACCACCAGGCTGCAGGGAATAAAATCCCACTGGCCAAGTGTTTTTGCTTGGGCTCCCTGGGGTAAGCCCGGTGCAGCTGCTGCTTCCCTCCCTGCTTCCCTGAAGAGAATAGCAAACCCCTTACCTGTCAGGCTCATGCAGCCCGGCTCCATTGGTCCTGGGCAAAACCAGCACCACCTTCCAAAACAGGTGTCCATGCTGCAGAGGCAGGTGTTCAGACAGGAGTGAGGGCCAGTCCAGCGGGGTCCACACGGCCTTGCTGGAACAGAGGAAGAGCATTGTTCCTTCCTTCCCTCTTTCAGAACTTGGGGACTCCCCCCTGCCCCCCAGGGCCTTTGAGACTCGGGTCTGAGGCTCGGCCTCCCCAGGAGAAGCTGAGGAGAGGCAGGCCTCTGGCCCAGTGATGTCAGGGCTGCCACATTCCCACCAGGGCCGCCTCCAGGACTCTTCCACAAGTGCTACCTTGGCCCTGAGCCTGGCCCGTCACCCAGGACACACTAGGGTGACCACCAAGGTCCTCAGCCCCACCCACAAGTGGGTGCCACAGCTGAGGCTGGAGGGGTGCTCCAGGAGTTCCATTCTATCTACAGACTCTCTGCAATGGTTTCAGTCACATTCTATCCTTGAATCTTGAATCTAGGCCACTTGTCCTGACAAGTGACAGCCAGGATTGGATCAAACCCCACCTTGCTCCCATTGCAGATAAAGGAGAAAAGTTTGTTGGCTGAATAATGCTGACTGAGTCCCTGTGGCTCAATGATCCTCCCCTATGACTGTTTGGGGATGCCTTCTCTGGGAGTCCTTTCCTATCACTCCACCCAGTAGATGGCTTTGCTGCCTGGGTGGGGCCCCTCCCCATGGAGAGGCCAGCCCTCTAGGAGGGTCAGTGCCTGGGGTGGGTGGGTGGGGCCATTTACATTGCCCCTGCGGGGAGCAGTGAGCCAAGGAGATGCTAGGGCAAGGCAGGGATTGGGAGGTCACTTTGGCACCTGAGGGGAGGAGGGGCTGGGACCCCAAGGAGGAGGACCTGAGACCAAGGGGTCCCTACAGGCAGCCCTAGAGCAGTGGCCAAACTGACCTGAGCAATTTCTGGTAGAAATGTTGGACCTTCATCTGATGGATCATCTCAGCCCTGATCCAACTCAATCTGAAACCCAAAGGCAGAGTCATTGAGCTCTCCAGCTGGCTCCCACCACCAGGGCCTGCTGCCCTCCCTCACCCTCTCTCCACCAATGGGATGGACCTTGGCTTCCCGGCAGAGCCCGCCAGGCAGCAGGATTGCCCAGAGTCTGGCACGTTGGGACTTACCTCCTGCAGGAGATTCCCAGTTTGCCCACGTAGCTGGAGTTCAGGATTCTGCCGGTCATAGCACACTCCATGCTGGGTGGCAAGGCCTTCAGCTGACAGGAACAGTCCACATAGCAGGGAGCAGGGGGGAACTCTCGAACTTGGTGCTTCCGTCTTTTCTGAGCTAGAACCATCTTCTTCCATCTGTGAAAGAGAAGGTGCTGCTCTGGACTCGATTTCTTGGCCGGGGGATGGGGGGCTTCCCTTTATTTGTCCAGAGGACTAGGACCACAGGATTGCAGATGCTGAGGCAGAAGGGGCCTCACAGGACATCTAGCTGAACCCTCATTTGAAAGGGGAGAAAACGGAGGCCCAGCGACACAAGGTGACCAGAGGCAGAGCCAGGAAACTCCGCTGACCCGACAGATGCTACAAAGGCTTCCAGGGAGCAGAGGAAGAGCCTCAGAACCCCGAGGATCAGCCTCTGGAGCTACTCACATGGGCCTTCCGGAAGGCGTATTTCTGCAGCCTTGGCCTCTGGCTGATAATGGCAGCCCAACCATGCACACAGTAGGCAGTTTATATGCGCCTCTGGCTGTTAACCTTAAAGTCTTCCCCATCACCCCACCCATCCCCAGGACTGTTTCTACCTTGGCAATATCCTTCACATCTGTGCCCTCGTTCCCACCCACACTGCGACCCCCTGAGGTTCATCTAAATGACTCAGCTCAAGTCAACAGTCAATGAGCAGTGGCTGACTCTTCTTCCCTGTTCATCCCTCTCCTCTCCAGTCCATGGCACACTGTGGCCCAAATGATCTTATTGATGTGGGTGATGATGCATCAGCTTTCTGTTCAAAGCCTTCAGGGGCGCCCGTTGCCCTTGGACTCTGATGTCTACAGCCCAGACCAGGCACTATCCAGCTTTGTCTCCATCTCCTTACACTGTAGCCACACTGGGGGAGTCTGTTCTCATCCTGCCCTCACCGGGAGCCATGCCAAAGCTCAAGCATCCTCAGGCTTAGGCCGCCCACCCCCATCTCTGACCGGGAGAGCCCCCCTCTCCCTTCAAGCCCAAAGGCCAATCTCCTCCAGGACACTTTCCCTGAAGCACTCATTCCCCTTATCCCCCAAGTGCAAGGGATCACTCCCTCCTCAAATTTCCCATGATGCTTTGCTCAGGTGCACATAAGTCTGTAAATATTTATACATGTGTGCGTATAAAATCAGCCAGACTGATGGCCTAGCTGATCCCTGCCCTCAATACTCATTCCACCACTCACATCCACGCTCCTGTACTGCCTTGAGCTGGCATGAGAAGCTTACCCTTACCAGATAAAAACTATGATGGTTAAGTCTGAGCATACAGAACCACCAAAATCCCAAATATCAAGGGAAGTGCAAAAGTAGATTTGAATTAAAGCTAATAAGAAGTGTATAGAGTAAGAGTGATTAGGAGGGGACAGCTGAGTGGTACAGTGAATAGAGCACCAACCCTGGAGTCAGATGGATCTGAGTTCCTGAGTTCAAATCTGGCCTCAGGCACTTGACACACTTACTAGCTGTGTGACCTTGGGCAAGTCACTTAACCCCAATTGCCCTGCCTTCCCTTCTCCCCCACCCCCAAAAAAGATTAAGTGATAGAAAGCACATTAAAAAGGCATAGATTATTGTTTGGCTCATAACCTGCCTCTCTGTGGCATTGTTAACCCTTATGCGCCCCTTTTTCTTTGTCAAAAAGTTTAATTTCCTTGTAGCTTGTGGGGTCATCCTCATGATTATTGTGCAGGTTAGCTGAAGAAACCCAGGCTTTTTGGTTCTGCCCGTTTCATCTACGTTAGCCTTCTGAATTGTACACACGTGGTCCCAGGGACGCAACGACGCCAAGGGACAGACTGACGTGGGTGATCTGACTTATTTCACTGGCCGAAAACTCCACAATAGTTATGTTCCACATACTAGTGATTTACTTACTGGCATAAATATTTGTGGAAATACTGGAACTCCTTTAAGACTTCCTGAACCATGCAGAAAATCTCCTCTTCCAGAAATAGGATCAGCAAGTGCGTGCATATCTCCTCTGAGAAATGAGCGGTGCAGGCTTTTCGGGTCTTTCCAGGGATATATCTAAAATGTGACCAAACAAAGGGTTAGACAGTGGGACATGGGCGGGTCCCTTGTGACCAATGCCCCTGCATGGCCTAAGGATCAGACATTTAGACTTGAAAGGGACCCTGGAGGCCTTCAGATCCATCTTCTCATTTTGTAGATGAGGGAGCCGAGGCAGAGAGAGAATAAGTGACTGGCCCAAGGTCACACAACCAGGACACATCTCGGGTCGAACTGGAATTCAAGGCTTCCTGACTCCCAACTCCATTGCACCATGTGGTGTCCTTAACTTACCTGGCATTTGCAAGTGACTGCTAAAATCTGAATGTGATTGATATTTTTAGACCATTTGGCATTTCTATTTAAAAGGAAAAAATTTAAACTGTGCTTTATTTCACAAAAAATGCTGTAGTTACTGGAGAACTTCAGGTTTGGAGGATCGCACAAACACTCTTTGCAACTGGCTGTGGCAGCCCCTGGATGGGGCATGGAGCTGTACAGAAAGGGCAGCACCCATACCCTCCACAGTGCTTCATTCCATGTTCCTTCACTCAACTTTCCAATAGGTCTAATCGCTTTTCGTGATAAATCACTGAGGAAATTGCATTCCAGACTAATCTGACCGGTTGGCGAGTCTAAACGCTTATGTTTAACCAGCCCTGAGCTATTACAATAAAACCTGTTCATTAGAACCCCTGGAGAAATCAGTGTTCTGGTCAATCAAACAGCTGGGCCACGGAAAATGGATGCTGTGCCCAGAATGGTCTTAGCTCCCGGGGCTGCTGTGAAGACAAGCTGTGAAAGCGCCTTGAAGCGTGACACAAGTTATCGTAATTCCTCCATCAGGGCCCTTCTCCAGCACCTCATCCTGGCACAGAGAGGGCCCTGGCTTCTCAAAAGCCACACAGAGAGACTTTGACCGGGTGCCACGAGGAGCGTTTATAGACCTGTTATCCAAGCATCATCCCAACGGAGTCTGGAGCAGCTTCTCCCCGGAAGGAATGTTTTCAGTCACATTCTAGCACAGCAAAGGTTACAGGCAAAGGCACAGAGGGTTATTGTTGGTACTGGTTATGGGAGTGCCATTTGCTGCTAGATTATCACAGATCTTTAAAGCACTGAATGTGGTGATTATTTATTTTCCCAACATTAAAACATATAGATACAAGATGGTGCTGTGTCACAGCTAACATTTTAAAAGCACATGAAGATTTCCAAAGTGCTTTATGTATATTCTGTCATGGGCCTTTCTCAGCAACCCTGTGAAATAGGTACTATTAACTATCCCTATCTTGTAGATGAAGAAACCAGGACAAATGGAGAAAATGTCCAAGCAGACTTGACCTCAAGTCTTAGCAACTCCCGGCTGACCAATGCAATCCACTCCTCCCTCTCCTCCTCAGTGCCTAAGGGAAGGGACATAATGTAAGTCACTGGTTTGGGTCACTGCTTGTTGGGTCACTGTTCAGAATCCTGTGAGGAAGGTCACCAGCCCAAAGACAAGTAGCTCACACTTCTCTCTCATGGAGAACCCAAGGAAGGGAGATTCAATTCTAGATTTGATTCTCCAAGGCAACAAGGAGGAACTAAGTGTTGGGATGGGATTCCTGGGGAATGGGAAGTGTCTCCATCTTAGAATCAAGAGGGAAATGGAGAAGGAAAAGAAAGCTTGGCATGGCTTGTGATGCAGCTCAGGTTTTAAAGGGTTCTGAGGGAGGACAGGTCAGAAACCACGACCTGAAGTTCTACAGGGGGTGTCAGGAAGACCTCCCCCAACCAAGAAGATCTGAGACAAAAGAAGAAACAGACCCAATGAGGAGATCAAAGTGGATGCACAGAGACCCCACCAAAGGCAGTGTGGGGCAGTGGAAGAAGCACTGGACCTGAGATGGAATCTGGGCACTGGCCACCAGTTTCTGTAAAATGCAAGCTCTGAAGACTCTCCCAGCTTCAAATCGAGGCTCCTATGAACCAGCTGAGACTTTTAAAGACAGGTACAGCAGATGAAAGCAAGGGGAGGTGAGAAAGGAAGAGCAGAAAAGCGTGGTGCCTTCATGTCCAAAGGGTCAGGAAGACGTAGGCTCAGAATGCATTGGGGCAGGTCAGGAGAGCTAAGGACAGAGACAAGGGCTTTGTGAGATAAACCAGGAAAGGAAAGGACCACAGAAAGGATGAGATTGCTGCTAGAGGTGGATGGGATGATGGCCACTCACTTCCGAGAGAAAGCAGTTGCCCAGCTCTGACTTTGCTCATTTCCTCTGCCAGGAGGAAGGATCCTTGACCTGGAAAAGACTCACTTCCCTGTGCACAAAGGATGGCCAACAGTGAGAACCAAGACAATGGGAGCTCATGAGAGAAGACGCACCTAGCACTGGGGGGTCCACAAGCACATGCCTAAAGAACTGGCAGCCATGATTTCTAACGCAAGACTACCAACCTTGGGGAGTCCACAGGGAAGGGAAGGAGAGGAGGGCAAATGTGATCCAGGCTTTTGTGGCAGCTGAAAGGTTTGGCGATTTCTGCCACCTGACAAGAGCTTTGGACTGAAACTCATAAGATGAAATGTAATTTGGAAATATAATGGAAAGTCATGGGATCATAGATGTGGAGCATGGTATGAGGAGAACACCCCAAGTAGGTTCACCCCTTACCCAAGGTTATACAGGCAGCAAGAGGTAATTCCAAATCCAGTGCTCCTTCACCTCCCAAGTTAGACAGAAATACTCTGAAAAGTCAACTGCCTAACCACAAGATGGCAGGTGGGTAGCAGGGTGTGCCTAGGTAGTAGTTTTTCTAGAAATGATCTGGAAATCATGGTGGCCCACAAGCTCACTAGGTGACAGCTTTGTGACATGGCTGCCTAAAAAACTAGGGAGATTTTAAGCCTCATTAAGAGTAGACTAGAAAATGGATATTCCTGCTCTACTCTGACCTGGACACACCACAGCTGAAGTATTGTGCTGGATATGGGGTCTCACCAAAACACCCAAGCTTCGGACCGAGGCCAGAGTGACCAGATGAGGATGGCCAAGACCATAAACGGCCTTGAAATTGTGCTTCCTAGAGAATAAGTGAGTACGTTGGGAAGACTTAGGGGGTCAGGAGATCAGCCCCGAGGCATCTGAAAGGCTGTCCTGTGGAAGGGAAGTTAGCTGGGCTGAGTTTGGCTCGGAGGCCAGTTGGGAGCAAAGCAGGGAAGACTTAGAGGGATGAATTGAGGCTGGATGTCAGGAACAACCTGCCAATAAGGAGAGCCATCCCAAAGTGGGATGGGTCCCCAGAAGAAGTCTTCAGGCTGGTCACAGGTGAGCACAAGGCAGGGGGGCTAAGGGAGGGATCCTCAGCCAGGCACCAGCTGGACTGTGTGGCCTCTGAGGCCCCCTCCCAGATCATTACACACTTCACTCCTCTCCTCCTCTGGGGTCTCACCTGTCAAACAGGGAGGATAATCACCTCGCCTGCCTTCTCAGCTGCCATGAGATCAAGCCCATTTATAGCTACAACACTCTGCAAACTCAAGAATGCTCCCCAGAGGCTGTCTTATTGTCATCTTACCTGAGGGCTGCCCGGTGGGAAGCAGCCTCTGCCCTGCAGATCCCCCCACATTCCTCTAGAATGACATCTTGGACCAGCTCTTCAAGTGTGTCCGCAATGTCCTGGGTAAAGAGGGGGAGGACTGATGAACCATCAGGGAACTCCCCAAACCTGAAAGTGTCTCCATCAGAACCTCCCCGTGAGAAGGAAGGCTCACCACCTAGGGAAGTCCCAAGGCCCCTAGCTCTCTGTTGGGTGGCTTTTCCTCGTGAATTAGAGCTAAGCAGGCCCTTCACCCAGAGGTACCCCTGATGCTGCCTTCCCTGACAGCCTCTCCCCTTCCTGATCCACTAGCATTAGAGCCACATCTCAGCTCTGCTACTGAGACACTCAGCAAGGCCTGAGTTCGAGTCCTAACTTTGATTTGTACTTGCTTTGTGACCCCAGGCAAGGTGCCACAAAGGTCCCTTCTAACTCTGAGCTTCTGGGGTTCCAGGATGGCTGGGCTGCTCTCAGCGTGTGATCCTCTTGGGACTAGAACAGAGTGAGGCGTCTCCCTCAGCCCTGAGGCCGGGAGCTTTGGGGAAGAGGTTCCAGGCCCAGGTCCATGGATGGCTATGAGCACAAACTGGGCACATCCTTTGGGCAGAGCTGGCTCAGCTTGTTTGCAGTGCCCAGACTGCTGAGTTCTATTCTGCTAACATGACACTTTCTCAGTGTCCTTTAAAGGTTGATTGTAAGTTAAAAGAGCTTTTGTTGCATCAGTTGGAGAGCAGAAGGAAGAGTGGATTTGCCCAGCTGGAGAACAGTCAGGACAAGAAGGGAAGTGGCTAACAGAGGAGCAGCTGTGCATGGGAACAACAAGCCTATGGCCCACAGTCATGATTGGACCTGAGCTCACAGGTTATCTCCCTGCAAGGCTTCAGTCTATTTCCACTCTCCCCTTCAGACACTACATGTACTGGTGAGAGAGTGTGACCCAGGTTTACGTGTGGGCTGTGGTGCACTGATTAACCTTGCTTTTGCCTTATCATTAAATAAATATTTTGTGTTTAAGAACTAATGGCATCATCGTAACTGATTTTGTGCAAATAGGAAACACACTGGTAGGAGCCCATGAGCTAATGTAGAGAATAGCTAGAGCGTTCCCTCACTTCCTCCTTCCATGCCAGTGTTAGCCCTAAGACCTGAGGATGTGAAAGAGTGTGAGTCCTAGCCATGCAGTGATGGCCTATCTCTGGGAAAACTAGACATGGCAGTCTGAGGGCAGGGGGATGAGTAAGTCAGCCCAGAGAGTGGGAGGAGCTAGCCACACTCACATGTGCAGGTAGAACCCTAAGCATCTTGGGGGTGGGAGGGGAAATCTCTTACCCTCTCTGTGTAAGCAGAATGATTTCTCTGAACCGGAAGTACAACCTGGAAGGGAGATAGGGCCAGCTGCAGAGCTCCTGAAGAATGAGGTGAAATCCCCCATGGATGTGGAGGCTGGGCCTGGGACTGACTCAAGGGCTTCCTGGGCAGACCACCCTGAGGCATCAGAGGCCACAGTCGGAGCTCAGGTTGAGGCGTTGCTGCAGACTTCAGGCAGAGGGGCAGCAGAGAGGGCATCATCTCGGGGTGTACCAGAGGCATCAAGGTTCCCACACTTCCTGTGTTCCTGCCTGGGGTAGAAGCAGCTACAAAAGAGGAAGAAAGCCTCTGATCATGGAATGCCCAGGTGGCATCTGAAACAGACCCCGAATGGGGAGAACCAGGCTTAAAGGCTTGCCGGCTAAGGCTGGACACAGTGTGCTGGGAAGGGCTCAGGGCTGGGATCTGACACCTGAGACTGAGTCTCAGCTTGACTGTGATGACTGCCTTCCTTTCCCTGGGCCACTGTAAAACCAGAGATTTGGGCTGCATGATCTCTGGAGTCCCCCTTTGGCTCTAACTTCCACGAAGGTAAAAGCCAAACCTTTACAGACACAAGAAGCTTGTGCAAAGCTGGCTGCTTCCGTTTCCTTCAGCTCCTTTAGAACTAGGGTAATGCTTGGAAGGTGGCCTAGCTGTACCAGATCTCAAACCCTATTACAAAGCAGTGATCACCAAAACAAGCTGATACTGGCTGAGAAATATGGATGGATGGCAAATCAGTGGAATCCATTGGGCACACAATATGTAGTAGCGAATGGTCATGGTAACTTACTAAACCCAGAGAACCAAGCTTTGTGGGCAAGAACTCACCCTTTTACAAAAAACTGCTGGGAAAACCGGATAGCAACTTGACAGAAACTAGGCATAGACCAACATTCTCAAACCACATACCAAGATGTGGTTTATGATTTATACATAAAGAGTGATGTCGTAAGTAAATTAGGAGAACATGACAAAATATACCTGTCAGATCTATGGACAAAGGAAGAGTTTATAACAAACAAGAGATAGAGAGAAGCATGGCAAATAAAGTAGATAATAATTTTGATAAGGTTAAATTTAAACAGTTTTGCATAAATAAAACCAATGCAGACAAGATTAGAAAAAGCAGGAAACAAGGAAAAATTTAACAGCAGATTTCTCTGATAAATGTCCCATTTCTCAAATATATATGGAACTGAGTCAAATTTATAAAAATAAGAGCCATTCCCCAATTGACAAATGGTCAAAGGACATGAACAGGAAGTCTTCAGAAGAAAAAAATCAAAGCTATCAATAATCACATAAAAATTTTCTAAATCACTATTTTTTCAAATTATAATATATAATGTTTTATTTCCCCCAATTATATGTTAAAAACAATTTTAACCTTTTTTTAAAAAAAAACTTTTGAGTTCTAAATTCTATCCTTTTTTGCCTCCTTTCTCCCTGAGACAGTCATCAATCAGATATAGGTTATACATGAGCAATTGTGTAAAACATTTTCATATTAATTATTTTGTACAAGAAGACTGGAATACAAGAAAGAAAGTGAAAATACCCTGCTTTAGTCTCTACTCAAGCAACGTCTGTCCTTTCTCTGGAGGCCAAGAGTCTGCTTCGTCATTACTCCTTT
>CM053584.1:394405486-394454026 GCA_028627135.1 Pseudochirops cupreus | reverse complement strand
TTCCCTCTTTAATCTTGGTTACATTGGCTTTGTTTGTATAGAAACTTTTCAATTTAATATAATCAAGATTATCCATTTTTCATTTTATAATGCTCTCTAACTCTTTTTTGGTCATAAAATCTTCCCTACTCCATAAATCTGACAGATAAACTATTCCTTGCTTCCCCAGATTACTTACAGTATCAGCCTTTATACCTAGATTGTGCACCCATTTAGACTTGACTTTGGTGTACGGCGTTAGATGATGGTCTATGCCCAGTTTCTGCCATACTATATTCCAATTTTCCCAGCAGTTTTTGTCAAATAGTGAGTTCTTATCCCAAAAACTGGGGTCTTTGGGCTTATCAAACAGTATATTACTATAATCGTTGACTATTGAGTCTTTTGTACCCTATCTATTCCATTGATCCACTACTCTATTCCTTAGCCAGTACCAATCTGTCTGTTTCTCCATCTGTTTCTCCATCTCTGTCTGTTTCTGCATCTCTGTCTGTTTCTCCGTCTGTTTCTCTGTCTCTGTCTGTTTCTCCATCTCTGTCTGTTTTTCCATCTCTGTCTGTTTCTCCATCTGTCTGTTTCTCCATCTGTCTGTTTCTCCATCTCTGTCTGTTTCTCCATCTCTGTCTGTTTCTCCATGTCTGTTTCTCCACCTGTCTGTTTCTCCATCTCTGTCTGTTTCTCCATCTCTGTCTGTTTCTCTGTCTCTGTTTCTCCATCTCTGTCTGTTTCCCCATCTCTGTCTGTTTCTCTGCTCTGTCTGTTTCTCTCTCTCTGTCTCTCTGTACCTCTGTCTCTCTCTCTCTTTCTTTCTCCCTCTACTGATCCCCATGAACATATATCTATGCAAATATATATTATATCATTTCAGCTTTTCCCAAATTCATATTTTAAAATCTTCATTCTTTTCACATTAAAGGATCGGAGGGTAGGCCTCAGGGGGTCCTCTGTGGAGGATTTAGGTGAGGGCCTGGACAGGAGTCTTATGGGATGAGAAGGCCCTGTCATGGGCTCCCCCCACCCTGGGAGCCATCCTCAGTTTACCCATCTTCTTTTCTGTTGTTCTTAGCCCTCATCCAATCCCTTCTGTGCTAGGCTCTGTGCACCTTGTATCTCCCAGTGGAATGTGCTCTCCCTGAGGGCAGGCCCTTTGCCATTTGGGTCTTTGGATCCCCAGCCCAGCACTCAGTAGGCACTTTTTTAGATGAGCACTGAGTCAGTCACCCTGGTCCTAGGCTCTATTCTGACACCCACCCTCTCTCATGGATATGCTTGTTCACCTCAGGATGTCTCCTTGGTGGAGGTTGAGCAGGATGTCATAGCTCCGAAGTTCGGCCTCGTGGGCACAGTAAATACCCATGTTTGCCAGGTCCTGGTACATCTCCTTCACGCTCTGTAAGCATTTGAGCATGTTCTCACTGTTGATCTTGGCATCGAAGGAGGCCAGGGGCTCCTCACACATCTGGTGAGCACAGTGGATGTGAAAGCGCACACACTTCTCAATCAAGGACACCGTCAGGGGGTCGCAGAGATGCTGCTGGGTGATGTCCTTGAGGGAGAGACGAGAACGAGCCAAGCTGCTCACCCAGTGGCCAAGGACATGAACTTAATTATCTCAAGAAAAGAAACTCTGCACCCGGATGCCTGGGGGCCTGTGCAGGGAGGGAGGCAGGAAGGCTTTAGGCGGAGGCTCCCGGGGTGGGCAAACATGGCCCTCAGAGGCCTCCCAGCCAGGACACCCCAGGGCAGGTCAGCCCATCCCAGACACAGAGTCCTAAAGACCCGGTGCTTCTCACTGCACCTGGCGGCTCCGACCAAGAGCCAGCCAGTGTGGCTCCCCCAGAGAAGGCAGCGGCCAGTCTGAGGGCCTATCACCACTCTGAGGCTCGAGGAGCCAGGCTCTCTGCGGGTACCTGAGCAGGATGCGGGTGAGCCTGGCCCCTGTCAAAACATGATGCACAGAAGACATCAGGGAGGAGGCGGCCAGTGTCAGGACCCAGGGTAACACAGAGACCAAACAGGATCCCATCATCCCACCCACATGCACAAGAGCAGGCAGGGCATGGCTGTGACAAAAAAAACCATTGGAAATAGGAGTGAACAGAAGAAAACACCACCAATAAAGAGATTTTTGTGCATCCAGAGACGCCTGGGGCCCAGGCCTAGGGAAAGAAAATCACTCCACAGTGACAGTGGGCAGACCCCCACTCAAAGGCAAGGCCCACAAGGACTGCTGCGATTCTGGGAGGAGAAGAAGCAGGGGATCTGAGGGGCTTTCAAAAGAAAAGGGAGCAGTGGGGAAAGGTAGAGGCAGGAAAACCAGCCGTTTAGCACAGGCCTCCTGAAAACAAGAAAAGGCCAGACGGAGAAAACAGGCAATAGCAGAGCTGCACACAGAGGCCGAAGCAAATGGAGAAAATGTAGGGGGTCTCCACACAGAGCAAGGGACCAGGAAAACAGGTGAAGGAGGGAGAATCCCACAGTCACTGGCCTACCATGAAACAATGATTAAAAAGGAAATAAAAGATGGGCATTGAATTAAAAACTCTGCCAGGATCTAGTAAAACCAGATGGCAAAGCAAAATGGAAGGGGTCGCAAAATTTGGGGGTGAACCCAAGCAGTGTGTCAGGGAAATGGCTGTATCTCATCACTTTCCTCAACAAAATACTAAAATAACGGATTCTGAGTCTAGCATACAATTAAAGGGCTAGAAAACCAGCAAACTGAAAATGCCAAGGTAGAAATTCTGAAAAGCAAAGAGATCAGCAACACAGAGCTGATAGAGATTAAACTTTTTTTAAAAAGCCACAAAATAGATAAAGCGTGGGCTAATTAATAAAAAGAGGGAGAAACCAAATTATTCGTATCGAAAATTAAGAAGAACTTGTAGCCAAAGAAGTCAGGAACTTTGTTAGAAATGACTTCACCCAATCACTGGCTGACAAAAATGGTAATTTAAACAAAATGATCGCGTCCCTGTGGCGGAGCCTCACGGAGCCCGCGTCCCCAGAGAGGAGCCCGGCACTGACCTTTCTCACTGCACGCGTCCTGTTCCAGACAAAATCATACCACTCTCTGGAATTCCCCTCCACACGGTCCATGATACGGGTCAGTAAGTAGTCCATGGTCATGCTCAGGACCCCCAGGGGCCACAGCTCATGAGCCAGGGGCTCCTCTTGGTCTGCAGAAGATCGGCTGTACTCCTTGATGGCTGCTGCATGGTCAACCTGAAGACCCCAGGGAGGATGGTCCAGGGTTAAGAGGCAGGACAAGAGCTGATCTTGGTGCTGTGACTACTCACAGGACCTCCCAGCCTCTGGAACAGCCCACACCTGACCAAGCATGCCCTTGACAGGAACAGGTGCCTCCTGGGGCCGCTGCAGAGGCAGACCCAGTGCCTCCTAGGCCCACTGCAGAGGATGGGGGGCAGTGCTTCCTGGGGCCTATACAGAAGGGGGAGCCCAGTGTCTCCCAGGACATGATGCAGAAGGGGGACCCGGTGCCTCCCGGGGCTGCCTCTTCCAGGCTTGGACAGCTCTTATGTGAGGAAGGGTCTCCCAATGTCCACCTTGCACCTTTCTCCGTGTGGCTGCTGGTTCTGCCGTTGGAGGCCAGGCAGAGACAGACGGAGCCCCCTCCTTCAGCACAAAGACAATTGGGACACGTCTGTGTCCACCAGCCCTCCCTCAGAAGGCATCGCTGCCCGTCTCTCTGCTGTCCTGGCTGCCCTCCACATACCCCACTGAATCAGACACACGCCTGTGGCTGTGGATGGCCCAGGTGGCCTCCCAAGGGGATGAGAGGCCCAGCGAGGGTCCCAGGGGACCTCAGACGTGTTTTTATCTCCAAGTGTTTCCTGTCTTAGGGGACTCTGGACGACTCACTTGCCCTCTCTGGGCCTCAGTCTCCCCATCTGTAAAATGCAGGGGCTGCAGCAGGTGACCCCACAGGCCCCTCAGAGCTCTCCATTCCTCATTAGGAAGGGAATCTAGGAGGCAGCTGGGGGCAGAGTGCACAGAGAACGGGTCTTGCCATCAAGAAGACTCACCATCTTCCTGAGTTTAAATCTGGCTTCAGACACTTATTAGCTGTGTGACCCTGGGCAAGTCACTTTACCCAAAAAAGGAGGGAAAAAAAGAAAAAGCATCTATTTGGTTTTGAGGAGAGATGAGTTCTGTTTGGGCAGCATGGAGTTTGAGGGAATGACAGGAAACCGGGGAGTCGTGGACCAGGTGTGAGGCCCAGCGAGGGGTCACTGGCCCTGGCACTCCCCGCCTCCCCCAGGCCAGCCACAGATGAGAGGCAGGGCTGCAGTGGGAAGTACCTTGTCCAAGCCTGGAAGCATCTCAAAGATGCTCAGCTGCTTCCTGCTCTCTCTCATGTACTGCTCCTTTTCTGGACACATGTCTGGGCAGGTCCCCACCAAGGGCTTTGCTTGACCCAGATCGGTCCTCTTGACCTGAGCTGCAAGACAAAGCGTGTGGGTGGCTCTGCTGCCAGGCCACAGGACTAGTCAGCCGGTGGGCCCCACCGGTCCAGAGAGAGTGGCAGCAGCCGGGCAGAGAGCCAGGCTCCGGTCCTAGGTAAGCCCCAATTCTTGGGAGCTGTCCCTCTAGAGCTCTGCTCCACGGGAAGCAGGGGCCAGGGGAGGGACCGGCTGAGCTCTAAGGGCCTTCAAGCTTGGACATCACCCTGCTCTAGCTTGACCCCACAAGCCGTGGCCAGGCTCAGGATACACAAGCCCAGCACGTCAGAGCCCACCTGGTGCTACCCTGACCTGGACAAGCACACCCTCTACGGTGAATGAATGAATGGTTGATTGGATGGATGAATGGATGGATAGACAGATGGGTGGATGGATGGATGGATGGATGGATGGATGGATGGATGGATGGATGGGTGGGTGGATGGGGTGATGGGTGGATGGACGGAAGGATGGATGGATGGACGGACAGGTAGATGGATGGGTGAGTGGATGGGGGGATGGGTGGGTGGATGGATGGGTGGGTGGATGAGTGGGTAGATGGATGGATGGATGGGTGGATGGGTGGGTGGATGGGGGGGTGGATGGATGGGTGGATGGTTGGATGGATGGATGGTTGGGTGGATGGATGGGGGGATGAATGGGGGGATGGATGGGGGGATGGATGGGGGGATGGGTGGGTAGATGGACGGATGAGTGGACGGATGAGTGGACGGATGGACAGATGGATGGACGGGTGGATGGATGGACGGATGGGTTGATGGATGGATGGGTGGGTGGATGGATGGGTGGATGGGTGGACGGATGGGTTCATGGATGGATGGGTGGGTGGATGGATGGGTGGATGGGTGAGTGAGTGGAGGATGGGTGGATGGAGCATTTATTAAGTGCTTACTACGGGCAGAGTGTTGTGCCAACTCTACAGCACACAGGACAAGGAGTCCAGCCTCGACCTGCGAGGAGGGGGGACTTTCCACCTCCCAAGGCAGCCCTTGCTGTGGCGGGCCGGCTTCCCAATACAGAGCCTACTTATGCTTCTTCGTACACTCCCCCCATAGCTCCTCCTGGTCCTGCTCCTGGTGGCTAAGTGGAGCAAGGTGAACCCTGTCCCCACAGGACAGACTGGACAGAGCCAGCCATCCTTCTCTGCTTGGGACTGACCACGCCAAATCCTCATTAGTACAAGGGCCAGGCGGGAGGATTGGAGTCAGGAAGACTTGGGTGCCAACCCTGCTTCAGAAGCTTATGAGCTGGGTGGTCACTCTGACCCTCTGTTTCTTTCCTGTAAAGTGGAGCTTACACAATGCTTTATAAAACTCATCTCACTCTGTCCTCACAACAACCTTGGGAAGAAGGTGGCATTGTTATCCCCATCTCATAGATTTGGAAACAGGCAGACAGCGGTGAGGTGACTTGCCCAGGGTCACACAGAACTTGAGTCTTTCTGGCACCATTATGAGGGCCAGCACTCTGTCCACTGCACACTCCCAGCAGTGAGCACCAGAGTGCTCACTGACCTCTCCAGGGCCAGGAGGCTCATGGGAGATGATGACTAAAAGTGCCCTCCAAGTGCCCTCTGCCACAAACGCCAGTCCTTGTGTGACAGAAGAGCGTCTAGCTCTGTCCCTATAGCTACAACATCGGCTGACCTTGGGCCTTCCCTGTCCTGGCTGCCTCCCGCAGGTGGGGTCTGACCTGGGGCTCCCTGAGGACGTTTGCTGACTGACTCACTGATTGACCGCCCTTGGCCCCCCTGGGCAGGCGACCAGGGTGCCAGGAGGGAGTGCGTACCTTGTCTCAGAAGTTTGTCCCTGTAATTGAGAAGACTGTATTTCTCTTCCGATGTCCTGGCCACGGTGCAAAGCAAGGCAGAGACGGAGGCCAGAGGGGAGCCCAGGCTGTCCACAGCCTTCACCTTAGGAGCCAGCAGGAAAGCGTCGGGCCTGGGCAGTTGTGTCCGGGGAAAGCCCAGCTTCGGGGAGGAGTGGCTGAGAGTGAAGAGGTCAGGAAGGAGTTCAGCCTCACTGACCTTTGCCACCTCCTCCAGAGTCCCTCCAGGGTTGCCAGAGTCCAGGCACCTCCACCATCCCCAGATGGGATGTGCCCATTAGGTCATGATAAAGACTTCTTTATGCGGATTTTAATGTGAATTCAGAAAAAAGGACTTTTGGAAGGAGGATGAGGTTGAGGGGGATGAGGAGCCCCCCTGCCTTCTCCCCTGCCTCAGGAAAGAGGGAGGGGGAAGTCAGGCCTGTGGAAGCACCTAGTGGCCCTTCAATGTTCTGAAGAGTGGGTTGGAGGCGGCACTGCCTGGGGGCCCATCCGGCCCCAAGCACTGCCCCATCACCGCCCTTCAGTGCTGGGGTCCCTCAGAGGCATCGACTTCCCTGCCTGGACTATCTCTCTAGAGACTAGAACATCCCCGGTGAGGGGCATTCCCTCCCTCTCCAGCCTGCCGAGGGCTGGTCATTTCCACGCGGGGGACACCTTTGATGGTTGGGAAATTCTCCCAAAGAGGCAAAGACTCTCTCCCTTGCTTGACTCCGAGTTCTGCCCCAGGAATGAGCAGAAGGAGGCTGATCCCTCTTGTGCAGGAGTCCCAGCAGACCCCTGAGGCCCGCCCATCTGCCATCTTGAGGGCTTGACTCAGGAGTGAGGCCGCAGGTGAGGTCCCCAGGCCCCTCCCTGCTCCTCTTTCTGTCCTTTGGGAGGCAGGGGATCCCCTGGTGAGGGGGCCGGCAGGGAATGTTTGGGGGCTCCAGCAGAACCCCCCCGTCCCACCAGGGCAGCCAGACCTACCTGCAGCTGGCAAAGGAGGGCCGGGAAACCTTGGGGAAGGGAGAAGGGGTGCAAGTCTCTCTCCTTTTCTTGGCAGACAGTCAGCTTTTCCAACAGGTGCTCTCTCATCTCAGGTCCTGAAAAAGAAGTCGGGAGAAGTTGGACCCTGGCCAGGACCCCTCCTGCCTCCCTCAGACGTGTGTCCCTGCAGAGACCTCCATGGGGCAGCTGAGACTGGCCAGGCAGAAGACAAAGAAAGCATCGCTGCCATGGAGCCCTGAATGTCGGGGCGTCCGTGGGTGCCCAATACAGGCCTCTCCCTGCTAGAATGGCCACTCCCTGAGGGCAGCTGCTGTTTTGTATCTGTTTTTTTGTCATCCAGTTGACTGAGAAAGGGGCTGCACACCAAGGCCAGAGAGGAGGGGCAGAGTCACACAGCTAGCACACATCCAAGGCAGGCCTTGAGGCCAGATCTGGAGACTAGACTAAGTCTACCACCTCTCTTCCGGGATCCTAACCTGCTACTCCAGTGTTCTCTTTATCTGCCCAAGCACGAGAGAAAGCTAGTGCCAGCACCAGAAGGCACCTTTGCTGTGCCCAGAATGAGACCCCCAAAAAGGCTGTGAGATGCCCTCAGCGCCTGGTGTGGTCCGTGTCCTCTGACTGCTGAGCCCATAGATGGAACCATGTGCCGAAGTGGTCGGCCAGCTGCCCCGGGGCAAAGGGGGACCAGGGAAGCCAGAAGACAAGTGAGGGGTCTCAGCCTGACATATGCCATTTAGTCGGGGGCTGGTGGCTGTTGTCCTGTGCATTTGGGTCTCTGTGCTTCCCAGACACTGGCTCCCTGGGTAATTCTGCATGTAACAGCATGATTCTCGGAAAAGGCCTGAGGGCCTGGGGTCCCAGGGCACTAAAAGTGTGCAGAGCCCCCAGCCAGAGCCTACCACACAGCAAGGGGGACAGGGCTAGGCTTGGTGGCAGCCCAAGGTCTGAGCCTGGGCAAGGGACTCCTGCCTCTGGGCCTCCCGGTTCCTCTTACACAAAATGGGGCAGCAGTGCCACAGGTCCTGGAACACCTCCCTCCCCGGCTGCCAGGGACCCAAAGGAGGGTAAACCCTGAAAGGCCCTCAAGGGGCTCCTTGGAGCAGCAGACCCCTTCCCTGTACTCAGCTCTCCCCACAGCAAATGGGAAGAACTCTGGTTGGGCCTCATAGGTCTGAGAAGCATTTCTAGAGATGGTACTGCAAGTGTACACAGTTAGAGGGAGCAGAGGGCCCAGGACAGAATCTGGGGGCCCGTGGCTAGCAGCGTGCCCTGGAGGAGGCGCCAGCCAAGGAGGTGGAGAAGGAGGGGTCAGAAGGGGAGGAGGAGAGCCAGGAGAGAGGGGGTCCCAAGTGACCAGGGCTGCAGAGCAGTTAAGGAGAGTGTGGATGGGGAAAAGGTCACTGGCCACTATGCAGAGGGCAGTGGGTGGGTGGGGGGAGAAATGCTGGGCTCTGCAGGGTTAGGAGAGTGAGAGCAGAGCCAGAGGAGGTCCTAGCCACAAAGGGCCAGGCAGGGACGAAAGGAACAAGAGAGAGCCCTTGCAGTTGGGGGGAGACACGGGCAGTCAGCAGGAAATGGTCCAGTGTATGGGGGGAGGGGAACGGCATCGTGGGGAGTGGGGGCTGGTGGCAGAGGGGGCAGAGATGGAGGGAGGGAGAGGCCAGAGGGCTCCGCGTCTGAGGACTCGGGCAGGGGTGAGTTGTGGTCTGATGAGTGGCTTTGCTGTGGCTGCAGCTCTGGTGACCGTCCTCAGCAGTAGAAGGGGGGGCACGGGTCAGGGCGTGTCTGGAGACTGGATAGGGCAAGACTGGACGGGTCAGCCAAGGGGTCAGGGCAGTGAAGGGCAGGGTGATCCTGGAGGCCACAGAGAGGAGGAAGATCATCGATAATGTCATCAGCAGCTTCACGATCAGGGATCTGAGAGGAATGTGGCTCATAAAGCCAATTTCTGCCGTGCTCTGGCTACGTGACCCTGGACAAGTCACATAGCCTCAGTGCCCAAGGCTAGGGTCTGCAAGGCCCAAGGGGCCCCAGGAAGGCCAGCCTGCGCTGGGACCATGCTGGCCTAGAGGTCCCAGCCCTAAGGGTGCCGCAGGTCTGGTCCGACTCTGTGGTGGTGGCTCCCGTCCCTTTTGTCACCCTCTGGTGCCCACCGAGGTCCGAGCTGGGCAGGCCTGTCCACTCTGGAGCCCAGACCTGGGCCGATGGCGTGTGGCCATCGTGGGAGGGCCAGACTGGCTTAGGCTGGAAGGACTCTCCACCTGGCATCAGCTGCCAAGGGAGGGAGCTCTCCATACCCAACAAAGGCGGAGACAGAATCCGTGCCATAGGTGGAGAGTCTCCACCACCCCAAGGAAGCCCTGACCACGTCCAGCTGCCCGCTGCCTCGGCTGCCTTAGCTACCTCAGCCGAGGCCAACGTTAACCACAAGATGTGATCCCCACGGTTCCACCCAGACACAAGGGAGCCCTGCTCTCCCCAGGGCAGATGACCCTTCCTCTGTACAGATCACCAGAAGCCTTCCTCTCAGGTCGGAGGCCCGGGAACAGTGACTGCTCTGAGGACACACACCTACTAAGTGGCTGGGGTGAGACTAGGGCCCCAACCCCAAAGCCAGTGCTCTTTCTGCTGCTTCCAGCCTCCCAGGGCAGTGAAGGAGCCACCCCAGTGTGTCCATCAGGCCCACAGAAGCGGGATGCTGATGGTGGTGGCGGCCCGCACATCTCAGACAGGCCGCATTGCTCTGCCCATTTCCCACATGGGCAGGGTGAGGCCCAGAGGGGTGCAGAGGCTGAGGCCATACCTTCACTCCTTGGCTCCAGGCCTCTTTTGGCCGTGGTCCGGGGGTTCCGGGGCCCAGGCGGTGAGGGGGCCCCACAGGCCCAGCTCAGCCGGGCGGTGCATCTGTTCAGCGGGTGGTTGCCCATGGGCCCCAGCTCCCACTTCTCCGCAGCATCACACGGGGGCCGGGGCCAGCGCCCTGGCCTGAGCCTCTTGGGGCTGCATCCAGACTCCCCGGGAGTGCTGGGCTTGCTCTGCAGCAGAGGCTTGGGCCGCCTCTTCTTCACTTTCTTGGGTGGCGGCAGGGCCAGGGCCAGGGGGCAGCCCAGGGGGCCACAGCGGCCGCAGGGTGGGGGGATGCACTCAGAGCTGGCTTCCTGAGGAAGGTCTGGGGGTGGCCCCAGCTCCCTGGCCTCCTCGGGCCCCTGACCCTGCCTGGGGAAGGCCAGCTGCCCTCTGTCAACAGCACACCTGGAGGTGTCCCCTGAGGAGTAGCCCAGGGTGACCAGGCTGGGGAAGGTCTGACCGTTGCGTGAGGCCCACGAGGCCAGCGCCTCCTTGTCAGGACCAGGGAACCTCAGGGGCCGCCAGGTGGGCCCCCCACCCCTCTTGGAGCCGGGCCTGAGAGCCAGTGAGCCCCCCACTGTGCTGGGCTTGGATTCTCTGGAGCCCCACTCAAAGGTGAGCCCACTCACAGGGGACACCTCGGGCTGCTGAGGCTCCATGGCTGGAGGGCTGAGCTGGGGGGGCTCCAACTCAGAGGGACCCCAAGAAACCTGAGGAGAGAAGGAGGAAGGAGACCTCATCAGAGCCCTGGCTACGCAAGCATTCCTGGGCTGGGGTGCCTGCTGGGGGAGGGGAGGAGGCTGCAAAAGAAGAATCCCCTCCTCCCTGCACCCCAGAGCCACGAGGGGCCTCGGGGATGTTTGGTCCAACCCACGCACCCCCAAAAAGGGCATCCAGCCTCTGCTCCTGAGAAGGGGGGCCCCAAGAGAACATTAACTCATTCTGGAACCAGAGGATCTGGGTTCGAATCCTGACTCTGCCACTCCCTATTTGTGTGACTTTGGCCAAGTCCCTTGGCCCCCTGGGCCTCAGTTTCCCACTGTAAAAGGAGGGGTGTGACCCCAGAGGCCCCCCCAGTCCCGCCCTTGCCATTCTGCCCCCCTTCCCAGGGCAGCCCCCGAGAAGCCCCACCCTAGGGAAACACCTTCTGGGTGCAGGGCGGGGCTCCAGCACACCCCCATTTCTCAGAGAGGAACACTGAGGCCTAGACAGGCAGTGCCTGCCCAGGGTCACCAGGGCCCACTCAAGGCCATGCTCTCAGCCCCCACCCCACCCTCACTCCCAGCCCCAGCCCTGCCCCGCCCAGCCTGGGCACCCAGAGCTGCCTGCCCTGCCCCACAGGGTGCCGGGTGAGCCTGTGCCTACCTGAGAGGCTGCTGTGGGGGCTGCCTGAACCGGGCTACCAGGAGGGGGCGCCCAGCTCTGGGCTCAGGAAACAGGCTGGTGGGGCCTCTGCCAAGTGCCCGCCCATCCCCTGGCCCTGCCCCCAGGGCCTGGGGATCTCCCCCTCCCCAGACAGAGAGGACCCCCCCCAACTTTACAGATGAGGACACTGAGGGGGGGGGGTATCACATGCCTGGGGGGGGGTCACCAGCTGGGGCCGGGGGGCAGGGAAGGGCTTCCCAAAGGAGACCAGTCTTTCTTGTAGGAAGATAGCAACCCTGAGCCCGTGGGAGGACCTGTGGGGACAGACAGACGGAAAGACAGGCAGACCCCTGCTGGGCAGTGAGGGAGTGCGGCCACTCTCTCTGGGCAGTCACGTCCAGCCAAGCCGGACGGCCAGACTGGGCCAGCTAGGAAAGGACGTAAAAGCCGCCCCGGGGTCCCTGGTTCTCCCTGGTGGGGTGACGTGGTCAGACCCACGGAGGCGGTGCATGTGTCCACTGCCACAAGGCCAAGGCGGTGTGCCGGCCTTGCCTCTGCCAAGCAGCCTGCCCAGAAGGGAGGCCCTGCCAGGCCAGGACATGCAGGCCTCCCCTCTCCTGTTCCCACACCAGAAGCCACTTTGTGACTTTATCATCAGGCCTGAGCTTGTTCTCTCTCTGGGGGCTCCAGAGAAGGGCTGCAGGCGTGTTCCTGCCCCAGGGGCCTGGAGGAACACTGCTTCTATGCATCGGACACGGGAGCGAGGCCAGGGATGCCCCAAGGCAGCCTGGAGCGGTGGGGGCTTGGGGCCCCTGGGGCAGGGCCTCTCCCTCTCCCGGCTCCCCAGGGGTCAGCTGAGGGGCTGGGGCTCCACGGCCTGGGAGCTGGGCTGCAAGAGCTGCCCTGGCATCAGCCAGGTCACTGGAAGCCCAGGATCCTCAATGAATGGGCTAGGCAAGGCGGGGGGGCCCATGGAGACCCTGTAAAAGCCTCTTACATTTATGAAGCGATGCTCCCTGTGAGTCAGAATTCTCTGTCGGGGAGTCTGGAGCCACGCTTTCTTTTTAAAATCATTCCCATCAACCAGAATCTGTTTTTCCTCCCTTCCACCCCCTCACCGCATGGAGAAAAACAAAGAACACTTTTGTGCCCATGCAGCCGCCTGCAGCCTCGGATGCCTCCGTCCGGAGCCTGGGCCCGTCCTGGGATGGAAGGCAGGCAGGACGCACAAAGCCCGTGGCGCCTCGGCCGGACCCCAGGGCTTGGCGGGGCATCGGCTCTCGCCCCTTTTTGGTCGTGCGTCTTTGTGCCGTTGCTGGGTGAGTCATTCTCTTGGCTCTCTCCCTTCCCTTGGTCTCCCCGGCTTCTCCATGACCTTCTCCACCCTCTTTCCTTAGAGCACTGTCATTTGCCGAGGTGTTCATCTGCCACCACATGTTCATCCTTTCCCCGGTCAATGAGCACTCCTGTCTTCAGTTAATCTTCTTTTGCAGACTCAGCCCCTTTCCTGGATTTTGCCCGTGACCCTTCATTTACCTTCTGCACCTGCCAATGGGTCGCCTCGGACAGAGACGGCACTCCACCTTCGGTGCACAAGGAAAGGCTTCTGCTGCGGGTCAGTCATGGGATTCAGGAAGCTGGCTGATGCAGAGGTGGGAGCTCTGGCTTTGGGGATGGGCTGCTCCAGAGGGCTTGCGCTGGACCTCCCAGCCCTAGCTTCCCCTCCTGGGCAGGCGCCTGCTCCCTTCACACTCCGCCACTGTCCTGTGAATTGATCTGTAAGCCTGGCTTGGGCCCCACCTGTGTGTCCATCGTGTGTGTGTGTCTGTCTGTCTTTCTGCCAGCCTCCCTCACTGCCAGCCCCCTGCGGCTCGGGCACGCGAGTGCATTAGAAATGAAAACAATAATAATAACCCAAAACATCGCAGCAAAGCCCAAAAAGACACAGAGGAGAAAGGGAGGAGGGATGGAAGGCGTGAAGGCAACGTGTGTTGAGCAACTTGTTCAGAAACAAACCACAAAGAGCGGGTCTGGTCACTGTTTATTCTCAGGCATGTCCAGGCACCTGCAGGGCCAAGCTTTGCAGCCAGGCCTCCCAGACACGAGGCCGCCCCTGCCCTGCCCGGCTTCCCTTCTCCAGAGACCTCAGCCATGACTCAGTGGGCCCACTGAGCCCTCTCTGGTTCACAGCAGCTTCAGGCGTGGACCTACACAGTGAAAAGAAAACGCTGTTCTCCAGATGCTGATCGCAGCTGCTGGAGCCTCCCAGTCACAGCCGCCCCGGGGCCTTCCCTTCACCCGCTCAGGTTCTGGGGAGCTCCCTCACACTCCCCCTGGCCAGCCAGGGGTCGCTGGGCTTTTGCTCGGCCATCCTTTCCAACACACATGCCTTTGGTTGGGGGGGGCAGCCAGAAAGTGCATGTTCATCCCCTAACCTACTCTGACCACTCAGACTCGGGAAAATGTCTCCTTCTCTGGATAAAGCTCCCACTTGTAAAACAAGCAGCTGGTCAGAGAGAGCCGGCCGCCTCCTGCCTCCCTCAGAGGACCCTGGGATGTGCTCAACTCCCAGACAAAGCCCAAGCAGGACGCCTGCTCCTAAGGCTCATTGGGCACCCCCAGACAGCCCTCTTCTCCACTCCCCTGCCTTCCCCAGCTGACCCTCTCTGCTGAGTTTGGGGGGGTTTTTGAGAGAAAAGTCATGAAGAGTGTATGCACACTGAGGGCTCGACTTTCTCTTTCTGTCCCCAACACCTTGCTCGATGAGTGGAACATGACAAGTACTTCACAATGGAATTTATCGGTGTCTGAACGAGTAGCGTGTGAGCACTTTGGGGGCAAGGTATGGTTTCATTTTTCTATTTGGAAGCATGTGGGTAGTGCAGTGGATAGGGCACTGGGCCAGGACTCAAGAAGACCTGAGTTCAAATTTGACTGTAGCCATTTACTAGCTGGGTGACCCTGGGCAAGTCACTTCACCCTGTTTGCCCTGGTTTCCTCATCTGTCAAACGAACTGGAGAAAGAAATGGCAAACCACTCCAATATCTTTGCCAAGAAAACCCCAAATGGGCTCATGGAGAGTTGGAAAGACTGAGCAACAACAAACTAGGGTTCATAGTAGCCCCCACCTCCCAGAGTTGCTGTAAGGATTGAATGAGATAAAAATTGTAAAGTGCTGAGGGTGGTGCCTGGCATAAATTCCATGGTATGTAAATGTTAGTTACCATCATTCTTTTGTATCCACAGAATGAAGAAATCTCTTGTTAAATGCTTACAAAAAGCAGTTTCCAGAGGAAGAAATCCAAGCTATTAATAGCCATATGATAAATGCTCCAAATCATTAATAAGCAGAGAAATGCAGATTAAAATGACTTAAAGGTTCTAGGTGATATCCATCAGATTGGAAAAGCTGACAGAAAGGAAGTATGATAAATGCTAGAGACACGGTGGGGAGATGGGTGCACTAATGCATTGTTGGTGAAGCTGCAAACTGGCCCAGCCCTTCAGGAAAGCAATTTAGAATGATGACCAAAAGGCTATTTGACTGTGTAAATATAGCAATATGGTTAGGAGATCTGTGCCTGTAATGGTAATTCATTTAAATTTGAAGACCCCTTTTTGTTATGTCAAGTAAGCAGGTACTTGACCCTTGGTAACTAATCAAACCTCTATGAAAGAAACAGGTGTGAACTCTGTCTCCTGCTGCTGACATAACAGGAAGGGATTGGCTGAAACAGGAAGCCAATGTGTATACATGTATATATATAAGAAAAACCCCAGAGAGGTACATTCAGAATTTTCTCCTGACAAGCTCCTGGTGGAAGAATTGTGGAGACTGAAGCCAGCTAAAAGAGAGAGAGAGACAGAGAGAGAGAGAGAGAGAGAGAGAGAGAGAGAGAGAGAGAGAGAGAGAGAGAGAGAGTTTCTCTTGGCAGCATCTGGAAGCTAGGCTGCTACTGATGGACTGAGAACTGATTTGGAGTTTTCTCGAGACCAGAGTCTGGCGAAGGCTGAAGTTGCTGCCAGGAGGGCTGCCTGGAAGGCCAAAGTTGTTGCTGCCACCTGGAAGGCTGAGATTTCTTTTGGGTCCTAGGGCCAGCCGAATTGCCAGAGGACTGGGGAGACATGACTGGGATGCTAAGACTTTGTTTGTTTGTGGCTTGGCTGTTCCTTGAGTTCCCAGGAACAGAAGTTGTGAAGGTTTTGAGATGTGCTAGACCCTGTGAACTTCAGTGTGTAGCAGGAACTGCCCAGAGGACTGGACAAGGACCTGGGAGTTGTCTCTGAATCCAGGTGACTATTTAGTGAATTCAAGTAGGAGCTGGGACCATGGAAGGAGATTAGGGAATCTGAGAGACCACCCCCAGTTGAGATAAAGAAAAGGCCTCTCCTTGGATATGGAATGCTGTGATGAAAACACAGTTTACTGTGACCTAGGGGTGGAGGGTTTGTGCATTTTCTAATGATTGTATTTAGTGATTAGCTATCATTAGTAACTGATTGCTAAATAAGTAACTGATTAAGTTAACCTAGTTGCCCCATGGGTGGAAGACTGACTATTGTACTGAGATGATTGGATGACTGAGCAAGGAGGCAAACCTCCTTAGGGACACCAGGTGATTGTTCTTTTGTTCTTTGTTCCAAATACTGTGACCACTTTGGTAAAAACTGTGTGGCCGTTTTAATGATAAGCTGTCGTGAACACTCTATTGTGATTCTCTGTGATAAGATGTGATGTTGTGGATACTGTATCTGGATTTGTTGTGAATGTTTTCCTTTGATTTACTTTTGAATAAATGGAGTGTTCACTATACTGTGTAATCAGAACCTTAAAAGCTGTTCACAGTAGCATTCTTCCGGGAAGCAGCACGTGCATGGCATTACAGTGCCCTGAAGAGACCAAAGAAAGAGGACAAGGATCCCTGTGTATAAACATATTTATAGCATATATTAAAGGATTGGAAAGTGAGGGGATGCCTGAGGAATGGCCCAAGGGCTTATTGCTTATGAATACAGTGGAGTACTGTAAGAAAGGATGAAGGAGGTTTCAGAGAAACCTCGGAAGGTGTGCATGAATGGATGCAGACTGAAATGAGCAGAACCAGGAGACCAGCTGATACAATAACCACACTACAGTAAAGACAGACAACTGTGAATGATTTAGGAATTCTGATCACCACAGGGACCCAGCTCAACTCCAGAGGACTCGTGAGGAAACATGCCACCTGCCAGTAGAGAAATGCAGACTGAAGCTCTTTCTTTTTGGACAGGGCCAATGTGGGAATTAGCTTTGCTTGACTATATCTGTTTATAACAGGAAGCCGTTTTTTTCTTGTCTTTCTCCATGAGGAAGACAGGAGGTAGGTAGGAGGGAAGGTAAACGTTCAGGTGAGAATAAAAGGCATTGTCACAAAGGAAGGAAATGAGAAAAATGTCAGTTTAAATAAAGAAGTGAAAGTTTGAGCAGCTGAATCTCAGCTCCTTGAGGGCAGGGCCTGTCGCATTTTGCCCGTGGCCTCCCAGGGCCCAGCTTGGAGCTGCTCTTTGACTGATTTTGTATGAAACAGCAGAGGAAGGAGACAAAGTGAATGGGAACCCAGGAACACCGAGAGGCAGCTGAAAAAAGCCCGCGCTGGCATTCCCTTGGGACAGGAGTAGCCCTGGGAAATGACTCCTGAGGAAGGAACTCTGCTTGTTGGTCTAGGTTCTCAAAGAGGACAAACAACCTCACCACACTAGGGTGGAGCTACACTGGGTCTGACTGGCCAAACAGACCAACAGAGCTTGGAAGCCCCCAGTTCCCTCCTCAGTCCATTGAGGAGGCAAACAATATGACAGCTGTTACCCAGATATATTCCCTCTTGCACAGCGGGAGCTACAGGTACTGAGGAAGTCTTGTCTGCTCCTTCTCTTCTTTAGTGGAAAAACCGAGTTATCCTCAGCCTGAGGGTCTACAGAGGGGCCTGGGTTTGGTCTCTGGGCCCGCAACCTTGCACACACATATCAGGGCAGGGTCCAGTCTGCCACAAGTGGCTGCCTCTGCCCAGGGAGATATTTGAGGCGGGTCAAGCCTGTCTCAATGGACCCAAGGCAATGAAAATAGACAGACTCCTTTGCTGGGAAAGGAGGCACCTCTGGGCCTCTATCTCAGCTGCCCAGGGTTCTCGGTGATCCAGGCTTGGCCGCCTCTGATTAGAGGACCCAGTGCCCTGGGCCAAGGAGCATCCTTCCTTCTAAGGGAAGGGCTGACTGGCAGCTCGGGGAGGGCAGGGGTGGTTTCCCTTTGCCTCTGTTTCCCTGGTAGTGCCTGGCACACAGTAGGTCCTTACTGAATGCTCAGGTGAAGGTGTTCTGCCTCTGCTTGGTCTGACTTTTGTGAAAACCATAAAAATGAAGATTCTGGCCTACTTACCAGCTGGCGAGTGGCTGGGCTCACAAGCCTGGGGGCAGACCAGGGAGGGCTCCTTCCGAGGCTACCCTTAAAAGAAAGACACCCCTAAGCAGCCCTGTCCTCCCCTGTCTCTGGCTCCTGGCACCTTCAGCCTGGTCCAGTCAAGGAGCACATGACAGCCTCAGAACCATCTTCATTTGCTCATCTCCTTACTCAGCACCTAAGGCCTCTAAGCTGGCTACGCCCCACTGCCTGCTGGCTCGCCTGCTCTGGGAGCTGGCGCATACTAGACCCTCCTCCTCTGCCTCCTCCTCCCTCTCGCCTCTGGGGACCATAGCCCTTTGAGCTGAGAGCCCCTGGAGCCCCTGGTGTTCCCAGAGCCCCCGGCACTCCTGGAGCCCCCGGCACCCCTGGAGCCCCTGGCGCCCCTGGAGCCAAGCCCCTAATTTGACCAGAGGATGTAAAAGAATTTGCACAGGAGAGAGGTGGGTACAAGACCCGCCTCTGCCACTCACTACCTCTCCAGCTGTGGGCAAGTCCCTTTATGTGTCTGAGCCCGACTTTCATGTTCTAAAATGGGTGTCTCCACACCTTGTAGGGCTGGCATCGTAGATCTCAAGGGAGACCAGGTCTATAAAACACTTCAGGATAAAAGTGTCCATCATAATCATGGCTGATGGGGAGACTGAGGCTCAGGGCCTGCTGTCTCAGGCCTGGCTGCTACTGACGGTGACAGATACTGCCTCACTCGGAAGCTTAGTGCACAGACAGGGTCTCCTTTGGTGCCCACGAGCCCCCAGGAAGCAGGTATACAGTGATTCTCCTGCTGGTTTTAGTTGGGAGGAAGCTGTGAAAGGGCCTGTGACTTGCCAAGCAAATGTGTTTGCCCTGAGAAGATGCCGCTGCAGCTAAGCCTAGCCCTCTCTCTACTGAGTAACAGGCAGGAAAGCAGGGATTTGAACCCAAGCCCCCTGAGTTGACATCTGCCCCCAGAAGGTGGGCTCTAGGAGGGTGGGGCCAACAGCTGATCCCTACATCCTTGTCTTCCTGCCTCACAAGAGCCTGAGAAGGAGGGGAGATGGAGCTGGGCCTGGATCTCCCCAAATGAGGCCACGCCCCCTGCCCAGAGAACTTACGTGTTGAGGGCAGGCACGGTGGTTGTGGGCCCCATCATGTGCCGGATGGCAGGCTGGAAGCCTGGGGGCTGGGTCATGGCCTGGGCCGGAAGCAGGGAAGGCCATATGGGGTAGCCCACAGGGGGCAGGGGGGCAGGGAGAGCCTGTAGGCCTGGGGGGCTGTAATGATGATGATGGTGGACGGAGGAAGCCCTGGTCTTTTCAGCTCGCAATGCAAACAGTGGATCCTTAGCACATAAAGTAACCAAAAAGGGCCAAAGTTAGTTCCAGTAGGTCCTCAAGACCCCTTTTTCTTGCAGTAGGTCAAAGGTTGCCCATGAACAGTGGTGGCCCAGAGCCAATGTGGCCTACCAGTCCAGGTGACCAGGATAAGCCAATGCCTCTGCTTGTTGCCGACCCTTGGCCCTGGAAGACCAGGCCAGAGCAGCCCAGCGTGGGCCCAGCCATGCGGCAGTCTGCCCACCAGCCAGCATCCTCAAATCCAGAGAGAAGGGGAATGGGCTGGAGACCCCGGGTGAGGCGAGGTCCCGGGGGCACTGCTGCCATTTGGAAGAGGAGGCTGAGAAGGGAAGGGAGGTTTTGTCCAGATGGGGGCACAGGAGCTGTCCTCTGTCCGGCAGAGGCCTTCCCTCATCCTGGCCAGCCTTTGCTGATGCTATCAGCTCCTGCCAGGAGCCTCTGGGCAGGACAGCTCATCTCTGGGGGGGCTGTAGCAGGATGAGGTGGGCTTGGACAGCCTCTGTCACCCTTTCCAGCTCTAGGCCTGGGAGCCTTTGAACCTACCTGGGTGACCCTGGGTCTGAGCCTCAGTGTCCTTACCTGTACTAGGCCAGAAGAGGTTGGATCTAGGGTTAATAGTGGGGCTACAGTTAGGACTCAGGTGGCCCTGCAGGTTCTGTCCAGCTCTAAGCCAATGAGCCAATGACCCTGCTTGTTGCCGACCCTCGGCCCTGGAAGACCAGGGAGAAGGGAAGCGGGCTGGAGATGCCGGGTGAGGCGAGGGCCATTTGGGGTTTGTCTTTGTAAGCCTGGTGATACAGGCAAGTGTTTAATACCTACATCCCGCATTCATTGGGTCAAACATCACTCTTCTGCATGTGACACCTTAAGATGTAGGAAGCACCTGGGGCTTCTTCTCACTGGAGCCTAACAAAAAGTATGGTAAGTGGGAGGCCTTTGTGGCCTATCTTACAGATGAGAGAACTGAAGCTGGCAGAGGTTAGTGACTTGCGTAGGGTCACACAGCCATCCAGTGTCCAGGGTGGGATTTGGGGACATCCTTGGGAAGGGGGCTGGCTGGGAGGGGCTGGCTCCAGCGTCAATTTGCCGCCCCCCCCCGTCCCTTTAAAGAATGGTCTGTGTCCCTCTGATACAGACCTGATCCTGCGCAAGACCTAGTCCCCCAGAAAGCTTGTGTTGGAAGGAGGGGACAGGCATGGAGATACAATGGAACGGCCTGTAAGAGGCCATTGGGACAGTGATGGGGAGTGAAAGAAGGTGCCACGGCAGAGGCTGGAACCTGTCTGGGGCCCAGGCTCTTCCTGCAGAATTAGCCAGAGAGGCACGGCTGCCCAGGCTCCCCACGGACCAAGAGCAGGCTTTGGGGAGCACTGCCTGCTGGGTCCAGGCGGCTCCACCCAAGAGCTCCTGGGAGCAGCCCCCCCCCCCCAGAGGCTGGAGGTGAGTGCCAATCATGGCACCTGAGCAGGGCGCGGGAGCATTAGGATAGGTTATCAGCCAGCTGCCCCAGTGTACAGGCCAAAGCTGGGTTTCCCGACCTAGCCCTTCTTGTCCTCATCCACCGTGGCCGAGCCTCTCCCATATGCCCACCTGTGGAGCCGGCCGGAGCCAAGGCACACTTGCTTCACTGGCCGCAGATGGAGGCATGACTTTTAGCATCATGTTCTGCATAACGATCTGGTGCATCTGAGCATTCTGAATCAGCATCATCTCCACCATGTCTGAGAGAAGAGAGACCCTCAGGGTCAGGGCCAGAGACATAGAGACAGAGAGACACAGAGAGACACAGAGACAGAGACAGTGAGACAGAGACAGAAAGAGAGACAGAGACAGAGAGAGACAGAGACAGAGAGAGAGAGACAGAGAGAGAGAGAGGGAGGGAAGGAGAGAGGGAGAGGAGGAAGGAAAGAGAGGGAGGGAGGGAGGGAAGGGCGAGATCCAGGGGAAGCCGCTTACCTTCCTTGATGCTGCCTGACCTTGGGGCAGGGTAGGCCTGGGCTGGGGGGATCTGAGTGATGAGGGGCTGCTGAGGCAGCTGCTGGATGATGGTTGCCGGGGGCTGGGGTACCTAGAAGTGCTGAGCTTGTCAGAGAGGTTAAAGAGAAGGTTTCTACCCCTAATCCCCTCTGGCCTCTCCTTCTAAGCTCGCCCCTCCTGATGCCTGCCCCACAGGCCTTCTTGGAAATGTAGGATTCAGCAGTGAAGGGGCTCTTAGGGACCCCCTGGTCCAATTGAGGCAGGAAGAGGGAGCCCAAGAAGGGAGTGGCAGAGCTAAGCTTCAAGCCTGGTGGGTGGAGGGTCCCCTGCCTCCAAGTGATGAGGGGCTGGTCCCTCCCTGCCTGGAATGGCAGCTCACCATTAAGACAAGCGCTGACCTGGGAGGGCTGACGAAACTCTCAGGAGCACGAGTCTCCTGTGTGGCTGGGGAGGAGGTGTCCAGCTCTCAGCATGGAAACCACAGGCTCTTTTCATCCTACCTTCCCCTGCTTTGGACAGGTCAAGTCCTCCTCCTCTGTCTGCCTCCTGGTGTTGTCCCTTCTCCATCAAGACTGCCCAGGACATGCCCCCACCCAATGCACTGGCCCATCCCTTGTCCTTTTATCCCGGCTGGGGCCCTCAGACAGTGACAGCCCAGAGGACCAGCCCCAGGAGAATGGAAGGTTCTGGATGGCAGGGACCACCTTTTGTTTCCCCTCGGCGCTGGAAGTATCCAGGAGGCTGCTTTGTACACAGTAGGGCTAAAGGCCATTTGACTGGATGAATGTGCTGAAGCACCGCCTCTCCAGGATTTCCCCAGATGTTGGTGCCCACCCCAAAATTACTGTGCATGTACTGGCCTGAGAGCTGATTTAAATGTGCCGGTGCATTTCCCCAGTAGACTCTAAGCTTCCTAAGGGCAGGGGGCTTACACAGTGCTTAGCTCAGTGCTGGGCACACAAAAGGTGCTGCATCTCATGTTGAATTAATCATATGACCATCAATGGAGGGCATTGGGAATCCTCCCACTGGAGAAGAGAAAACTCTAGGGGAACAAGATTGAGGTCTGGAATATTTGAAGAGTGCGATGTGGAAAAGCGATTAGACCAGGAGCCCCCTGGGGCAGGGGGTGTGGGCAGGGCAGAGGTAGATTGAGACTGGATGGCAGCAAAAACCTCCCCAAGAATGGAAGCTGTTCCAGGTGCAACGGGCTGGAGGAGCTGCTTCTTCTGCCCTAGAGGGCTTCCAGCAGAGGCTGAGTGACCACTCAGCACACCATGGTGGGATTCCTTTCATATATTAATCAGCTGGACTCAATGGCCAGTGAGGCCTCCAGTCATTCCATAATTAGTGCACACTAGACACACCTCCACTGTTCCTTTTGGCTCTGTAAGGTGGCGTCCCTATCTCTTGGGACAATTCTGATGGAAGGGACAGAAACAGGAATCATTGTGTGAGTAATGGTGGAGAAGGTTAGAGACTATAGAACAGAATGCTGGCAAACCCTGGCGGCTAGAGCTGTTTGCTAACTAGAGGACAAGTGTATACCGCCTATTTGTGGCTCGGATGCCTGAGCAGCAGATTCTGGCTCCTCACCATAACATCAGATAGAAGTGAGTCATTTCACACAAAAGTCCTGTTCTGGAGAAGCCCAAGGGGGTCACGACCAGACCCTGAGTGGGTCTGAGAAGAGTCCTAGCAGCCGGGTCACAGGAAGGGCTCAGTCCCACTGCCATCTTCTGCTGAGAAAAGTCTGCTGGAGGAATATCTGCTTCTGGGGAAACCAATGCTGCCTCTGTCTCCCCTAAACTGCTTGTGTTGCTATGTTTGTCTTATGTTCTGGAAGAGGCCCAGGGCATCAGGGAGGTGATGACCTGACTGGAGGCTGGCTTGGCTTTGAGGGAGGGAGGCTGTGCAAGGTCACCAGCCTTGTGTTCTCCCTCAGAGCCATCTAGGTCCAGGGGCCAGATATTCATCAGGACAACTGGAGACTGCCCAAGATACAATGGGAGGCCCTGGCCCTGGTAGGCTAAGGCCTTTTCAGGTTCTCACTTAGGGTGATATGACCCCATTCAGTGAATGGGCCTCTTTAAGAAGTGAGTCAAGGGATAGTCCCTTTAATTAGAAAAAAAGAATTGTTTTTTTTCTCCTAAACTGCTATCTACTGTCAGAGAGGCGGAAACTCCTGGAGACCAACCTGTGGAAATCTGTAGTTCCCACACCCTGTTTGGCTGAAAGACCCCAGAAGAGACGTGGCCCCAACCCTCAGTGCCCCGGGATGTAAGCAGAGGGGTGGCTGCTCCCATCCACAGCCATGCTCAGGCACCCTCCCCCATGCTATGGACCCACTCTCCCCCACAGACACAGGGTGCAGAGGTCCCAGGCTGGGGAGTGTTTTCACTGTTCTGCTTGCCTTCTCTTTAGATTCTGGTTAAGAATTAATAGTGCCCTTTGGTTGGATTCTCCCCTGGGGTTACTGCTAGGACCCTGAGAGTGAGGGTAGCTGGTGGCCACCCCCACACCGGTCAATGTGAGTGCAGCAGCCCGAACCATCGGGGCCCAAGCTTACACGGAGCTATTGCTACCACCCCTGTTCTTGCCTTGGGCTGACGGCTTTCCTAGAAAGAGGGACCCGAGCCACCGCTGGGGAATCCACTTGAGAACCAGGGGCCACTGGTGTCTGCACATCCCAGCACCTGAGCCTGAGCCTAGGAAGCAAGGCCTTCCTTACGGTCTGCTGGATGATCCTGGGCTGCTCCAGCTGCTGCCCTGCAGGGAAGGGCGGGTAGATCTGGACTGGGGGCACCTCTGGGGGCACCCCTGGTCTGCAGCTTCTTCCATGGTTCCCTCCCCAGGTGCAGGGCCGGGAGAGCTCTTCTAGAAGGTGCTGTTCCTGCAAAGTCAGGCAGAGGAGACAGTGCAGACGTTGGGTGGAAGGGAGATTCAGGACCGGGAGGCCACAGTGGTGGCAGGCGCTGGATAAATGCAGTTACTGATTGGCACCAAGGGCAGCTGACTGTTCGCAAGGACCCAGGGGAATGGCAAGACATGAAATAACTTGCTCAGTGACCGGAGGAAGGTTCAGCCCTGCGGCTCCCACCCAGAGGGGGCTGTGAGAGCATCTGGGAAGGTCCAGTGCTCACTCCCTTTTCCTTTACCTCCCCCACAGAGAACTTCACACATCCAATCTCATGCGATCCTCACAACTGGCCTGGGAGGGAGAGGCTGTTATCACCCCCAATTTACAGACAAGGAAACTGAGGCCGGCAGCTGTGGAGTGACTCATCTGGGGTCAGACAGCTAGTAAGCATCTGAGACAGGATTTGAACTCAAATCTTCCTATGTCCAGGTCCAGCGTCTGGCCTCTGGCTCACTCCACCGCCCCAGCATGTTCAATACCACTTTGGCAAGAGCTTCAATTGAATATTTTGAAAATCGGTGTCCCACATATGCTCAGAGTATGAACCAACCCGTGGTCCCTCCAATAATCAATCAATCAGTCCATTAGCACATACTTTCCAGGTGCCTCCTGCGAACCAGACCTCAGAACAAGGCAAAAGTGAGCCGTGGGACAGCCAGGCAGCCCAGGGGGCAGAAAGAGCCACATCTGAGTCTGGATTCAGGTACTCAGTGGCCATATGAGGCCAGGAAAGTGGCTGCTCATCTGTCTGACTCAGTGTTCTCATCTGTAAATTGGGGTAACGGTATCCTGCCTCCCTGGATAATTATGACAGCTCAAAGCACTTTGCACATTCTAAACCAGATCAACAGACTCTTAGTAGTAGTATTATCAGGGGAGGTGATGTGCGCACATGTCCTCAGATGTGTGCATGTGTACACAACCACAGCCAGAAACACTCCCTGTAAATCACAGCCACGTGGAGAAGAGGCCAGGACTAGGAGGGAGCGAGTGTCTTCCAGGCATGGGCCAGTCTGCACAAGAGCTGGCAGGGAGCACCCCGCGATGTGGACAAGGCTGTCCGCACTCTGCCCATCTCGGGGGCTCCCTCAGTGTGTGTCCAGCCCAGGACAGACACACCTTCACAGCCTCTATGAACCACCCAGGGTGAGTCCAGTCCTTCCACAGCCAAGGGGAGGGGCGGGTACTAAGCATGCTTAACAAATATTGTCTCATTTGACCTCGCACTAAGGTGTGGGTGCCACTGTTGTTTCCATGCAATAGTTGAGGAAACTGAGGCAGACAGAAGTTAAGTGACTTGTCCAGGGTCTCACAGCCAATAAATAAGTGTCTGAAGCCAGATCTGAACTCTTCCTTAGACTTCTGGGACAGCACTCCCTCCAAGGCGCTGAATGAAGGACCCCCGAATGCGTGGTCTGTTCAGGGAACGGGGGTGATTTTGGGAAGTGGGGGTGTGTCTGCAAACTGGGGCAGCTGTGATAGAGGGAAGTCTGGGACCAGATGCCCTGCCAGCTCAGAGACTGGGCTTTGATGCTCTCTGGGGCCTCAGTGGTACCCATCTGCCCATTAGTTTCCTCTCTGAAGTCTACGGTTTATAACATGGAAGGCAGACTGCGGCCCCTCAGGACCTCAAACCATTGGCCGTGAAGGGCCCAGGAGAAAACGCTGCTCAGTGGGGCTTGGAGGCAAGGCACTGGGTTGGTGCAAACCTCAAAGGGTTTGAGCTCCTTTCCCAGCTTTGCCACTGTCTGTATGACCCTGGACAAGTCACCTGGACAGGCCTCGGTTTCCTTATCCGGTTTGGCCCAGATGGTCCCTGAGATTCCTTCTATGACTCGGGGTAAGGGACAAGGTCCCACAGGAAGGACATGGCTGGGGAGGGGGGTGTTCCTGGGGCCTTGGCCTCTTCCCCTGCAGAGAGGGAGTTGTGCTGGCAAGCAGCCCACAAGCATACCCGGAGCTTGTGTAGAAGGTCCTTTCTCTTCCTCAGGGCACTCTGCAAAAGCCCATCTTCTCCATCATAGCTCCCTGGGGAGAACAAGGCACACACTGGGCTTGGCTTTTTAAACGCCCTCCAGAGAGGAGCTTCCTAAGCACAACATGTCACAAACAGACATATGATACAACGCAATGCCACACATCGCTATTAAGAGCATCTGTTAGAACCTGTTGGGTGCCCAGCACTGGCAGCGGCTGATACAAAGATGAAGCAAAGCTCTCCTTGCCCTCCCAGGGCCCCACTGCAGGGATGGGGGGAACCACAGGATCAGGCCATTCCCTTACAAGAGGAAACTCCCGCTTCCAATGCTGGGGACTTAGAGCTGTCAAGGGTGACCAGGGACCTTGGGAGGTTAAGTGACTTGGCCAGAGCCCCACAGCCAGGAGTGAGAGTCCGGGCTTCCTGGTTCGAAGGGCAGCTCTCTCCCCACTGTGCCCTGGTACCTCTCTACTATTCAGATAAACCCACAATTTCTACTCTGTAAAACCCACAGACACAAAAAAGATGGAGGGGCGTCCGGGGGCTGGAATTCTAAAAAAGGAACAAATTAAATTGTTCAGTCGCCCTCAGTGATCCTGGCTGTTAACCTCAGCTGCCTCGCGATTCACATTGGGCTCCACACAACCTGGGAGAAACCTCTTCCTCCTTCACTGCACATTCACTCATTCTGTCCACAAACAGTGCTGTTGAGCAGGCAATGAACCCATAGCTGTGGAATAAATGATTGACAGAAAAGGCTCTGGGGCAGGGAGGGGACAGGGGCTCCAGGGCTCCTGGAGAAAGTAACCTGGCCTTTTGGGGAAGGGCACCCACACACAGGGAGGGCAGAGGCAGCCCTTACTTGGAGCGGCGGGCGGCTCCCGATCATCTTCCATGTTTTCTCGTTCAGCCTCAAGTTTCTGCGGACAAAGAACACAACGTGAACCCCGAGGGGATGATGTGGTCCAGGCTGGCTCTATGATGGGGATATCCACGGGGGGAATGGATTTGGGGGCTGTCATCACCTCTTGAGCTTCATCCCTAGTACCTGGGGCAGAACAAGTGCCTGATAAAAACTTGTTTGATGGATGGTCTGAGAGGAGAAGAGTCAGGATTGGAACCTGCATCCCATAGACCCATGATTCTTTCCTCTGCACCACATGCCTGCCCACACTTAGAAATCCCACCCAGCCCTACCCTGAAAGCCGGACAGTCCCCCATCCAGAGGCAGAGGCATTTTAGACTGATTTTAACAAAACTGCCCCTCTAAGTCTGATTGATAGGGTGAGGGGCTGCCCTGTGGTCCTGGCGCTTCCTGCCAGGCTGACCATTTGCAGCTGCTGCCTGGGCTGCAGGGGTTTGAGGAATCACCTTATTCCTGGTCTGCATACATGTCAGAGAGAGTGCGTACATGTTGTTCCTATGGTGGAGGGAGTCAGCCCTTCGACAAATATGAAGCATGCCCCTCCTACTGCACGTGAGGACAAGGGCAAGATTCTAGGGACGCACAGAGAGCAGTCTGGCCTTTGAGGAGCTCGAGATCCATCTGCCTCTCTGTCTGTCCCTCTGTCTGCCCATCTCTCTGTCTGTCTGTCTGTCTGTCCATCTCTCTGTCTGTCTGCCCATCTCTCTGTCTGTCTGTCTGCCCGTCTCTCTGTCTGTCTGCCTGTCTCTCTGTCTGTCTGCCCATCTCTCTGTCTGCCTGCCTGTCTCTCTGTCTGTCTGTCCATCTCTCTGTCTGTCTGCCCATCTCTCTGTCTGTCTGTCCGTCTCTCTGTCTGTCTGCCTGTCTCTCTGTCTGTCTGCCCATCTCTCTGTCTGTCCATCCCTCTATCTGCCCATCTCTCTGTCTGTCTGCCTGTCTCTTTGTCTGTGTGTCTGCCCATCTCTCTGTCTGCCTGCCTGTCTCTCTGTCTGTCTGCCCATCTCTCTGTCTGTCTGTCCCTCTGTCTGTCTGCCCATCTCTCTGTCTGACTGCCTGTCTCTCTGTCTGTCTGCCCATCTCTCTATCTGTCTGTCCTTCTGTCTGCCCATCTCTCTATCTATCCCTCTATCTGCCCATCTCTCTGTCTGTCCCTCTGTCTGTCTGCCCATCTCTCTGTCTGTCTGCCTGTCTCTCTGTCTGTCTGTCCATCTCTCTATCTGCCCATCTTTCTGTCTGTCTGTCCCTCTGTCTGTCTGCCCATCTCTCTGTCTATCCATCCCTCTGTCTGCCCATCCCTCTGTCTGTCCCTCTGTCTGTCTGCCCATCTCTCTGTCTGTCTGCCTGTCTCTCTGTCTGCCCATCTCTCTGTCTGCCTGCCTGTCTGCTGCCTGTTTCTGTAAGGAGGGTTTTGGGTTCACAGGACCTGAGGACCTTTGAGTCTTTGGGTCTGACAGGCCCCATGGAGATGGGCCCACTTCATCCAACAGTCTCATTTTACAGACCAGGACGAGTCACACAGTATGGGCAGCAGGATTGCGTCGCCTCTCCTCGGGGATTTTATGTTTTTAAAAAAGGTCACTGCTTGCTGTGAAAGCAGCGGAT
Organism: Pseudochirops cupreus; assembly: GCA_028627135.1. Classification (NCBI taxonomy): domain Eukaryota; kingdom Metazoa; phylum Chordata; class Mammalia; order Diprotodontia; family Pseudocheiridae; genus Pseudochirops; species Pseudochirops cupreus. Next base: position 394,425,340 of record CM053584.1, on the reverse strand, counting down.
CCCAGTGGGGGCATTTCCCTTCCCACAGGCTGAAGGCCTCCCAGGCACCATCTTGTCTCGCTCCCCCCCACACATAAGGGGAAGAAGGCCTTGGGGCCCAGTCCTCAGCTACTATCCATGTGACCTTGGGAGAGATGCTTACTCTTGCTCACCCTCTGTTTCCCTGTCTGCAGAATGAGGGGCCCTCTGAAGTTCCCTCGAGATCTCACACTGGTACACTGTTGTGTCCCAAGGCTCCAGTGGCACCGTGAAAAGGTCCATGAAAAGGGAGAACAGAGGCTCCCATCCCCTTTCTTAGTCCTTGCACAAGACTCCTCCAGCTTTCCTCCCTGCTGTGTGCCAGACCTCCTCAGGGGCAGAGCCAGGGGCCTGGGCCCCAGGGCATCCCACGACCCTTCCCCGGGCCTCAGCAAACTCTACATTTGGGAGTTTTTCTTCTCTTTTGCTGCCAAAGCTGAGTCACACAACTGTGACTCCACCATGGATGTAGTCAGAGCTTTGTGATTGGCACAGGGAGGCCTGGAGAGTGGATGGAAATAGCCACAGAGAAGTTTCCTTGCTCTGGGGAGAGGTCTGGGCACAGCCTGGCATGTAAGCTCACATGGAAATGCGGCCCCTTCCTCTCTGGGCCTCCCAAGCATAGAGCACCGGCCATGGGCAGCCAGGTTTTTGGGGGTTGGGGCCTCTTGGTCCTTCCCCCGCCAGGCCGCCCAGATCTCTTCCAGGCTGATCCACGCGTGAGGACTTTAAGCTCCCTGAAGGCAGCAACTGTGTCTGTTTTTTCTTTGTATCCCTAGTGCTCAGGAAGCCCCTAAAATTCACTTGTGAACTGACTGGTAAGCCCAGCAGTGGGTTCACTTGGGAGAAAAGGGGGCCAGCTCACCACTCTTTTTCTTACACTAGTAATTTCATTGATAGAAAGAACTTGTCAAGGAAGAAACTCCATCTTTTGCTGCATCAGCAGCCCCTCTGGGACTCTGAGTGATGCCTGGGAACTTGCTCCCACAGCCAGCCCAACCTACCTTTTCCAAGAGTTTGAGCTTCAGCCGAGTCATTTGGTCAGCCACCGATGAGTCCAACATGGCAGACTGCTGCTGGACGCTAGGCCATGGGTAAAGGAGGGAGGGAGGGGTGCAGGCTGGTCTCTTTCCCAAAACCTTCAGGAGCTGGGCCAGTCCCTTGAAGTTAGGGTGGATCTGGTACGTGCAGCCTAGAGAAGGTCCTGAAGGCCTGTGAGAAGGGTGCAGGGGCCCTGGAGACCCAGATCCCCCAGTGTTCTCTTTGGCTGTCTGGAGGCTGCTCTGTTGTCCAGGGGGTTGCTATGGAGATGCCTTCCCTGACCATGCCAGTGGGCCCAGCCCTGGAAGTTGCTAGGATCCCCCCTAGGTAGGGAGCTCTGGGAGGCAGGCCAAGGAGCCTCATAACTATGTCTGTTACCTGTAAAGAAGGTTCTTTCCAGGTGAGTCATGCTGCAAAAGCTCCTGCAGTCCTTGGAAATTAGAGCTCATAGCAAAGCTGACTCAGATGTGCCTGGGCCAGGGGCCAGCCCTGTAAGAGTGAATGGGGAAGAAGCCAAGGTGGGGGTCAGCAGGTGTCCGAACCTGAGAAAAGATACAGGAATGCAGTCTTTTGTTCTTCCGAGATCCCATACAAATCAGCCAGCACCAATCCCCCGCTGTGAGACGGTTCTCCATGCAGTGCTGGGGCATATTGTAGGTGCCTAATAAATATTTGTCTCTGGTTGGATTCATCTACGCAATGAGGCTGTTTGACAGAAGTGAGCTGGGTTGGACATTTTGTCCGTAACCAACATTCTTGGAGGAGAATCCCAGCCACAGCCAAAACAGGAGAGTCTTTCACCTGGAGACAAAAGTCCTCTGCTCTGCTGCGGGTAGCTGGATGACCTCATGACCTCAGCCAAGGGTCACATTGCCACTGTCCCTTCCAGCTCCCGTGTCCCTTGAGGGTACTCCACCTGTAGCCATCAGGGAAGTGGTGGCTCCAAAGCCAGGCAGGAGCCTCACAAACAGGGCCACAGACCCAGAGCTGGTCAGGCCCAGAAGGGAGTCCTCCAATCCAAGCTCCTCATCTTACAGAGGAAGAAGTTGAGACCCAAGGAGGGAAAAGGACTTGGCCAAGGTCACATCTTTACACCCTCCTTTTATGGAGGAATGTCTAGCAGCCAAGAGCTTATGGCTTTAGATGGTTCTGTGACTCCCACCTGAGTCTAGGAAGGAGAGGTGAGTCCTGTCTTGGGGGCTTCAGGGAGTCACATTTCCAAGAAGACTTCTGGAAACAGGTCTGTGATCGAGAAATGGGGACAAGCAGATGGGTCACTGGGGTGATGAGATGGGATTCTCTGACTGACAGAGAAATGGGCAGGGAGGCAGGGGGCTCCTTCTCCCTCCTCCCAGGAAGCTTCTGGGGAATCTGCCACTGGGGAATCTAACCAGGCCTAGACTGGGCAGCCAGCAGGCAGACCACCCTGATGGGCTCAGCCCCAACCAAGGCTTCTCTTGATTCCTAATGAGGAGGGAAGAGAACTAGGAATCTTGGGGGGGGGGGGGCAGCCTGTCTCAGCAACAAGGAACAATTTGCCTTTTTTTTAGCATCACAGTTGTTTCTGGGAATGTCCACTTCCTTCTCCCTCCTCCAGACTGAGGCCTCCCTTATATCCAAGAGGAACGCCTCGCTGCATCAGACACTGGACACGACCCTCAGCCCTAGGAGCCCCCTGCAGCCACCCCTTCTGCCAGAAGAGCTGAAAGAGGCCTCGGAAGTCAAGTTGCTTTACTCCCTCCCCTCCTTTCACAGATGAGAAAGCTGAGGCTCCGTTGAGGACTGTGAATGGCCCCACCTTTAGAAGCATCTACTTCCAAGCAAGGCCTTTATTGATGTACCTCCCAGGCGTGACCTACTTTGCCTGGCTAGGGATTTCAGAAGTTAGATGTGACAGAAGAAGAGAGGAAATTGGGAAAGGGCCCTCCTGAGTGGCCCTAAAACCTTGGCAGCCTCTCAGAAAGCCAGCTCCTGTTACCTTTCCCTGCTGTGGAGGGAGGCGCCTACCAAGCAGGCAGAGCATCCCTGGATCCACAGCCTGCATACCTCAGCTGCTCTCCATGGTCGCCACCACTAGGATAAAGGGATCACTGCTGGCAAGCTGGTTCCTGCACCTCTCTCTCCATCACTCCCCCTGAAAGTTAGGGTGGGGGCACAGAAGCCCACTTTCCCCAAGCCCAGCCTGCCCTCCTCCTGCCCATCCATTCATCACTTTCCCCAGATACTTGGGAGGTAGGAGCATGTGCTTGGGTAGTGAGAAAGCCATCTACAACCTTCTCCCAAATCCTTTTCACAAAACATTTGTAAAAATGGTCTCAGGTGAAGTAGATTCTCTTTCCTCCCTCACTAAGTCACCCAGCCAAGAGTTAGGCAGTGTAGTCTGGGCTAGCCCACAGAACCACAGCAAGCTGGCCACTCAGTGGAGGATGGCAAGGGGGCTTTTCACAGGCCCCAATCTTGGGCTTGCTGCCTGTGAGGAGCTTGCAAGAGCTGTCTGGTCTCACCCCACTAGGCTTCTGGGTTGGCTGGTCCGTTCCTGACCTCTGGGTAATGGGACTTCTCCGTCTCTGGGTCCGCAGTGGTCTTTGAAAGGCGTTTGTCTAACTGGTTGCTTGGAACCCTTTCTCCCTGATCAAAGTATAATTCCTTGAGATTTATGTCAACGTGCTTTTATTACAGCACCTACACTTGTTTCAGAAAGAACTTGGAGTCAGAAGCACGGCTTTTATTTGTCTCAAAATCACTTTTCTGGAGTTTCTTTCCTTTAAGGCCAGGCCCTTCTCATGTCTCATCAGGTCTCCTGCAACAGCCTCCCAGGTGGTCTCCCTGCCTCCAGTAACTCCCTTAACAGCTGCCAAAATGATCTCCCGAGGGCATGGGTCTGATTATGTCGCTGTGCTCAAAGATCTGCGGTGTCCCCTTACTGACAACAGGACAAAATCCAGCCTCCTCAGCCTGGATTCAAGGCCTTCCATGGTCAGGCTGATGACCTTCCCCTTGGTACACTGGCTGTTCCAACGAAACCAGACAATTAGTGCTTCTCTGCACTTGCTGGCCCCTCCATCTCCCACTCTGGGCATCTGGCAAACCACCCCTCAGTCTGTCAATAAACATTCAGGAAGGGCCTCCTCTGAGCTAAACCCTAGGAATACCAACACAGAGACAGAGAGCCAGGGCTCCTGCTGCTGGGGAGCTTACAATCAGTCGCATGGGGGAAGACTACAGACAAAGGAAGGCGAAGGCAGTGTTGTACCCAAACCCAAACCCCAGGTCACTACACACCACCCAATTTGTGGCCCACCATTAAGCCCCTTTATATTTCTGTCTTTTTTTCTATCCTATACCCTGTAATAGCTTGAAACAGCTTAAAGCATAGTCCTGGGCATTGCCCAAGGCATAGTCCCCTCACCCCCCTTCTTCCTGAATCAGCATTCTGTATATTCTCCCTGAATCAGAAATCTGTACCAGGACCAGTCCCAAGGTTATGGTGCAAGACTATCTTAAGAAGAGACCACCCTGTTTTGTTCTGCTGACCAAGCAACATGACCCTGGCCTATTCTGGGAAATTGACTTCTCCATTCCCCCTTACCCAATGACCCCTCACCCTGTGCCCTCCACCCTGTTCTAGGAGGGACCCCCATGTCACAGGAAGGTTGAGCCCTTGTACCCTTGCACCATATTCCCAAATTAGCCCTGAGCTATAAATCTAACCAATGGCTGTTCTTGGCTTCTGTATGTCATGGCTTCTGCTAGCTCCCCTCCCTGATTGTAGTTTTTATGGTTTTAGCCTTTTTAAACATTGTCTGTACTTTCAGTGGGGACTGCCTGATTTGAGTTTTGTCAACCCCTAGAAAAGGTTGGTCAAAGGGACAAACAGCGATATAAAAATTACATTATTTATTCCTTATCATTCTCTTAAGGCTAGTGTTCCTTGCTCAATGAGTGCAGGACTAAAGTCCTGACTGATGAACAGAGGAATCACAAGACTCTTTATACATTTCAGAACCATCCCAGTTCAGGATGACCATGTCACAAAACTTTATGACTTCCATTTGTTACCCTCTATATGTGATGCAGAGTTCCTTGGTTGTCAATGCAAATTGACAAGGACCAGAGCAGGGTCTGTTTACATTTTATGGTCTCAGGATGTCTGTTCTGCTCCCATGTGGAGTAAGTCCCAAGATAAGGGAAATCTCATCTCTGGTCTTTGAAGTTACAGACACAGGGAAAGGAATTTTTAATTAGAGCAGTTTGTTTGATTAAATCAGCCTTTAGCTAAAATATGATATTAAAAGATTATCAGTTTATACTCCAGGTAGTCTTGAGCTTGATCAATAAATGCACACCCAAACCTTCCTTGAACCCGGGTCTCGGCTGGCTCTTATTCTCTGCACAACAGCAGCAGAGAGGGAAAGAAAGAGGGGGTCCCTCCTCATCACTAGTTTTCCCTAAGGATTCAGCTCCCCGGCTGCCCCAACCATGTCCGACCTAGCCTGGGCCCCCAGCCCACCGTAACTGCTCCTTTCTGCAGACTGCAAAGACTGCTTGTCTGGAATAGAGGTCTCCTTGCTCTGCCTGGGTGGCCTGTCCCATACAGAACGGTAGCCAGTTAGCTGGCACTGATTGGGGCCCAACTCTGGGCCAGACACTAGGGATACAAAAAGAGGCAAAGGACAGGCCCTGCCCTCAAGGAGCTTACAATCTGATGGGGAGACAACAGCCGCTGGGGAAGGCTTTCTGCAGGAGGAAGTCCCAGGGTTATTGTGAGGCTCAAATGAGATGTCGGCAAAGCCCTTTGCAGACTCTGAAGCCTTAGACAAAAAAGGAAGCAATTATCCCTATTAACGTGTCGTTTCCATAACACCCGTTCTTCCAAGTATTCACAGCCACCATGCGCTGGGATCCCCACACCAGCCTGGGGAGGCAGCGCCTCTGAAGGGACGGGCAGGATCCCTCCCCAGTTGGGGGGCCAGGAGCAGAAGGAACGCCCCCCAGCTGCCCCCCATTTGGGGCACGTGCTCCATTATATTTTGAGATCTGGCGCTGAAGTGTGTCTCAGATCTAGTTTCAGGACTGGTCTGTGCTGACCTGCTTTCACTAACCTATTAATAGTAAATGCAAAGAAAGAGACGGGGTTCCGTGAGGGCGACCACGGAAGGAGGTTCCATGCAACTGAGCGTGCGTGCAGACAGCCGTCAGGGGTCCTTTCATGGAGGGGTCCTCCCGCAGAGGGGCCCAGGCTGCACTAGGGAGAAATGATCACCTCCCAAGGCTTGGTCACTCCGAGAAGTAGAAAACCCCTCCCTCCACAAGGACTGGGGGTGGGAGGAGTCTGTCAAAGCTGCCTCAGGTGGGCAGGAGGCACGGCCCTTCCAAAGCAGATGACTCTGCCCGGTCTCTCCCTCTCCTCCTCTTCTACGATAAGTAGCTTCCCTTGAGGAAGGGGCCATTCTTCCTGACTTCAAATCCAGCCTCAGATACTTGTTAGATGTGTGACCCTGGGCGAGTCACTGCACCCTGTTTGCCTCAGTTTCCTCACCTGTGAAAAGGTAGATGGAAATGGCAGCATTCCAGTGTCTTTGCCAAGATAACCCCGAATGGGGCTGTGAAGCCTAAGGCGGGGCTCAACAACCACCACTGGGTGCGTAACACAGAATCATCTTCCCAAGACAGGATGTTTAATGTTTCCTATCAACGTGCAATTGTGGGTCTTGTATATTGAGCACTTTTTTTGTGCAGAGGAAATAAATAGCTGTCCTGTGTCTGATTTCTGTTGTACCCGAAACATCTGTCTCCTCTCCTGCTTTGGGGGGAGCCCTAGACCTGAGCCTAAGCTTTAAGGAATGTTCCTCAGGGCTCTGAGGTGGAGATAAAGGAGAAAGAAAAAACAGCAACGGGACAAAGGCGCCTGACCCCTCTTTTGGAGGTGTGTGTGTGCCTGGGTCCAGAGGCCAGAGGGACTCTGGTAGAGAGGAGGAGGGTGCTAAGGCCGGGATGGACCCACAGGGTATCTGAGATCCCATCTGCTGCGTGTTCCATCTAATAGCGCTGCTCACAGCCCATCTGGGTCTTCTCCCCTGATGTGGCTCTGGCTCCTTAGTCCTCCTTGCCCTCAGTTCTCTGAAGACAATTCCCTCCACATTCTGGAAGCCCTTCTCAGGGCCAGCTCTCCCTCTGTCTGTTTGGTTGTCATCCCCTCCCGTGCTACTTTATGTGACCAGCTCACTTCCTTTGTTGAACATTTGCTGTACCAGCTGATGCCCTCCACCATGGATCTCTTTGTGGCCTGCTGGATCACCCCCAATTTTGGTTTTTTGAACACTCTCAGGCATTTGGCATCATCAGAAGAAGACAGAGGACAAGGAAAAACAGTTTTAAATGATGAGGTTTGGGGCCAGGAGCGGTGCAGGGCTCCTCCCTGAAGGTACCTGGCACCTCCTCAAAGGCATTGTCCAAGCTCTTCCTCCTTTCAGCTCTGGCTGGATGCACTGTCCATCTGTGCCTCTGGACCCAGGCACACACACACTGTCCTGTTCGGTCAGGACACCAGGTCCCCTTCATCCACTTAGCTTTTCTTCTGGGACCAGTTCAACCAGTGCCTCTCTCTGAGCAATAAAACTGCTTACCTTAAGATGGGACAAGAAAATGCACCTCCCTCCTTTCCAGGAGGGATGTGGAACTCCAGGCATAGAATGTTGCATATGCCATCAGATATGGTCAAAGAGTCAGCTGATTTTTCTGCTGTTTGGTTTTTGCTTTTTTTTTAACTTTGCTGCAGGGCAAGGACCCTCAGGTAGGCAGGGGAAGAGATATCTTCAGAAACCATGTGATATTAAAAGCAAAACCAGCAATAAAGCTGCAAAAATCAGTACCAATGCTTCCTATAGAAACACAGCTAACAGAACAGTGATTTTGTGAAGAAGCCCTTGGAAGGCGATGGCAATGGCGATGGCAAATCCTCCTTTGGTAGCTTCCTGGTGACCTCCCGCCTGATCCATCATCACTCTCCTCCAGGCTAGTGAGTCCCCAGTCAGGTAAAGAGTCTTTATCAAGCACTGACTTTGTTCCAGGCGCTGGGTGGCTAACTGGGCCTCTGTCCAAGCCTTGGGATTTCTGGGACTCCCCATTGGTGGACAGAAGGTGGACCACAACTCTTTGTACCTGCTTAAGGGATTGCTGAGTGAATGCTAGAGACTCAGGGAGAGCCAGGTAGACAGAGGATACTCTTGGGGGAAGAGAACACCTTTGAGATAGCACTCACATGTATTCCCATCTTGTCTTTAGACTTGCCTGAAATTCTAGAGGCTGCTAGAATGGACCTCCTCTATGTGAGAATGTTCTCTCTTTCCCTACTTGAGCTAAGAGCTCTCATTTCTGACTGAAAAAGCCCATTTACTGTTGTGTATTTTTTGGTCCTATTCTAATCCGTGAAACTTCTCCAATTTTTGTTTGTAGGGTTCAAATCTAGGGGTTTACTGACTATTAGATGTTTGTGATGGTCTTTTGTAAAATCAGCATGGGGAGGGGTAAGGATGGGCCATTCTCACCTTCAGAGTGACCAGGGAAAGGATATTCCTTCTAAATCCCCAATCACTGGACCCTTATACCACAGAGATATTGAGTGGGGGCAGATAGATGTAATTCTAGCCCAATACCCCTCTCTGAGGCTGGAGAAGAGAGTGCCCAGGCTGGTGGCATTACATAAAATGCTGTTTCCATGGAAGACTGATTAGATGAAAAGCAACAAACCAGGTCTCCCGCTGTCAGAGAGCACACATTTTAAAGGGGGAAGACAGTGGCAGACTCAAAGATTTAACCAAGAGAAATGTCAGCTGGGAAGTGGAGGCCAGGAGAGCACTGTCTTCAAGGAGAACTTCATGATTGCTCCACCAAAGGAGTTCAGTAACCATTCAGTCACAGATGCTTTACACGTGTGTCCCCGAGTACTTTGTACATAAGCTTGACCCCACACTCCCCAGGGGCTGTGTGTGCATGTGTGTATGTGTGTGTGTGTACCCCTTCTCAAAATCATGGTTTTTTACATACATAGAACACACTGGATCTCAAAAGAAACCAATTATGTTGAAATTCAGTGATCCACATATTTTAAAAAACAAGCTTGCTGTCCCCGAGGTGAAGACCCCGTGCTCTAGGGCCTGACAGCAGAGGTAGTACTAAGCCCCTCTAGCAATGCTCTTGGGGATCACTGGAGAAGCAGGGCTTTGGCCCCTCCGCAACGGGCAGGTCTGGAGGAAGTGCCTTGAACTCACTGTTTCCCCCTATCCACAGTCGCAAGTCTCATCCAGGTTGCCTTTGGGTGTAGCTCAATTTCACACACGATTTTTTTTTCACCGTCTTTATTTTTTTGTGTTTTTCCCCCCTTTTTGTCTGTGTCCTCTTTTACAACGTGACTGATATGGAAATGTGTTTTGCACTATTGCACCTGTATAACCTGTATCAAATTGCTTACTGTCTCAGGGAGAGGGGGAGTCAAGGGAGTGAGGGAGAAAATTTAGAACTCAAAATTTTTAAAAAATGAATGTTAAAAATTGTCTTTATATGGAATTGGGGAAAGAACATCATTGTTGTTTTTTAAAGAGTTGAGGCATTATTTTCGTAGTCTCACACTAGGGTTGAACTCAGACTTGCCTTCACAATCTGCTCCTTGTTTCTATACAATTGTGCTTAACCTTAAGCCATCTCTCTCCTTTCTTGACCTTAACGCTTGCTAGAAATAGTTTAATGTCTAACCTTAAGTGCAACTTCATTTTACTGTAGTGTGATTAGCCGCTAAAGGACCCTTTAGGACGTTATTGCTAATTACTGGTCTAAGTTGATGTTGTCACTTACAGATGGTCAGCCTTGTCATGAGAGACGAGCTTTGGCTCAGAAGATCAACATCCGTAATTCTTTGTCCTGACTTAACTACTGCCTGGTAGCAATGGGCAGTAAGTACGGGATATTGGCTGATAAAGCATCTCTTTCCACCTACCAAGGATACTCAAAAGGTTGTCCTGCTTCCATTCAGCAAAGCACAAGTCCACTGCAGAGGGCTCTTGGTAGTATTATAAGCAATCTCAGTTCAGATCTTGGCTCTATTCTTCACTTCTTGAGTCATCTTGGGCAAATAATTTCTTCTGTCTGAGGGTGGGCATTCTCACTTACTGAACATCACTTTGGAAGGTCTCCAGTGGAATGTTCCAGGGGTCTCTGCTTGGCATTATACTGTTTAGTGTTGTCCTAGGTTTACAGCACTGACTTCAAGAAAGGTGATCAGGTTGTCTTGCTTATTCTTCACCATTTTGTAGTAAATGCTCTCTGAATGAATAGCTGTGTGATAAACACGCCATACGTGAACTATCCATGCGCCACAAAAAAATGACAGCAAAAACCAACGTGCAATTCACATATGTTCTAGTGGGCTTTATTGAAGGACATTGGTTATTGCAGCAGATGAATTACAGCCATCTGGATCTCAGATGAATAGCAAGTACAGAGAACCTCCAAAGGTGCCTCCACATCAAAGGGCATATTCCCGTAGGTATGTAGGGTTTCTGTTCCTCTGCCAGTTGTCTCATGCCAATGCCAGCAGCAGCATCCATGTGAGGCTTTTACATAGAGCTGTACTCTTCCTCCTGGGCTTTCTCCACATGATCCATAATCCTCCACCCTGGAAGCTCACTCCATCCTTGGACTTGACATACTGGAAGAACCTGCTACCTCTTTAGTCTTATCCTTCAATTGGCTGGTTCTTCCCAGAACCTTTTTTTTTCAAAGGACACTCAGGCCAGCCATGTCTAAATTCCTCTTCAGGCTTCTTTCCTGACTTTCCTGTTATTTCTCAACAATGATCCCATACCAGGTACCTTCCTCTTGTGTGGGAAAGAGACCACTACCAGATTTTTAAAATCAGAGTCTGAGTCAAAAAGCAGAAAGAGTCCTTTATTCTTTCTCATGAAAAAGGGGACAGCCCTCGTCACTCAAGGCGTTAGCCAGGGAGTGCTTCACACATGATCTTATAGACCACATCAGGACCATGGGGGGTAAACCCCACCCTGGATGTACAGTTTCCTGACTAAGCCAATGGACAGTGATTCCAACAACATGTTCCCTGGGGCATGGTCTGCACAGGTGGGGAGTAAGAGCCTTCATATCCTAATGTAGAAGTGTGCTTTTTTATAGTGACATGCTTTCCTGCCTTCTGAACCAGGATCATTTAGTCTCTGCTGCTCGCCAGGACTTCAGGGAGATACTGAGTTTCCCAAGAAGCCTTACCAGCCGATGGTGTTAACCTGAAAGGCCTTCAGACCCTACCCAGGCTTAGCTCCTCCGGGTGAGACTGAAGGCAGCTCATCTGAGGCCCTCACAGGGCAGACCCCCGGCTGAGGGCAGAGCTGCCCAATGAGCCAGGGGCGCTTCCTGGAGAGGGATGACCTCAGGAGCCTTTGTTCTGCCTCCTCCTGTGCCTGACACACCCAGCAGATCCTTAACAAAGGCGATCACCGAAAGGCTGATTCTGCTTACTAATCATCATTCCTATGGCATGGATTCACATTTCATAATTTATGATATTCGTATTAGCAGCTAGATGGCCCAGAGACAGAGCCTGTCCTGGAGCCAGGAAGATCTCAGTTCAAATCCTGCCTCAGACACTTACTAGTGTGTGAACCTGGGCAAGTTCCTCATCCGTAACACGAGCTAGGGAAGGAAGTGGCAAACCCCTCCGGTGTCTCCGACAAGAAAACCCCAAATGGGATCATGGAGAGTTAGTTAGACATGACCCAAAAAAATGGACAACAAGAAATAGAGAGTTTGGTCAGCAGAACAGCATAAACATACAGGGTGCTGAAGCAAATGAGACAGTCGTCCAGTATTTGGGGAAACCCAAAGGTCCCACTACTTGGCTGGGAGCTCACCATCCAACAAATATTAGGAGAACTGGAAAGAAATCTGGTGGAAATGAGGCCTAGGCCACATGAAAATATACCTGGGAACTACTTAACAAAATAAACAGACACTCTGGTGTGGACCATGTCTCTTGATTTGTGCATAAATCGGATTTAAGTGAGGCAGAGTTGCATGAAGTCCTTGGCCTCACCCTCTCCTCCAGAGTCATCACAGTCCAATGGCTGGTGTTGGCTCAGGATGCAGTGGATGACCATGGCGTCTTCAATGTCTAGCCAAGCGCTAAGCGCTTCCCAGCACCTGCTTCAGCTGCCTTTGTGACTGTCCGAACAAATCCTTCTCATTCACCCAATCTGCCAAGGAAAGTCTTCACATGCTTGGGGTCGATACCCCCCAACCTCAGTGACGGGTCTGAGGCCTGTTGGTTACCCTAAGCCTAGTGTAGCTCTTCTGCCCAAAAGATTTACCAAGGTGTGGCTCTTGGGGATGCTACAGCCACAGGTGAGAGTGGGATGGATCAGGTAGACACCAAAGGCAGAAAGCAGTCCTGAAAAGGGCTTGGCAGCCCTCATACTAGTCTTCCCTGAACACACCATTACATTTTTCTTTTTAAGTTAATTAATTTATTTTTAGTTTCCAACATTCACTTCCATAAGTTTTAAATTTTCTCCCCCTCCCCAAGATGACTCACAATCTGATGTGGGCTCTACACATACATTCCTATTAAACACACGTTCACTTTAGTCATGTTGTATAGAAGAATTATACAAACAGGAAAAACCATGAGAAAGGAAAAAAACAAAATAAAAGAAGAAAACCGTCTGCCCCCCTCTGCCTCCAGACTCCAAGGTTCTTTCACTGGACAGAGATGGCATTTTCCATCATGAGTCCTTTGGACTCCTCTTAGGTCCCTGCATTGCTGAGAAGGGCTGAGCCTATCCAAGCTGGTCGTTGCTACAATGTTGCCGTCACTGTGTACAGCATTCTCCTGGTTCTGCTCACTTCACTCAGCGTCAGTTTGTGTAAGTCTTTCTAAGTTTTTCTGAAATCTCCCCATTCCTCGTTTCTTATAACACAATAGTATTCCATTACAGTCATCTACCACAACTTGTTCTACCCTTCCCCAATTGATGCACATCCTCTCAATTTCCAGTTCTTGGCCACCACAAAGAGAGCTGCTATAAATATTTTTGTACATGTGGGTCCTTTCCCCACTTGTATGATCTCTTTGGGATACAGCCCTAGAGATGGTATTGTTGGGTCAAAGGGTATGCACATTTTTTATAGCCCTTTCCAGTGGTTCTCAACCTGTGGGTTGTGACCCCTTTGGGGGTTGAATGACCCTTTCACAGGGGTCATAGGGGTTGCCTAAGACCATTGGAAAACACATATTTCTGATGGTCTTAGGAACCGAGACACCACTTCCCTATCTGTCTCTAGGTGAGTCCGCCCACATGCAGATATGCACACATATGAGTATTAAAGGGTCGCAGCATTAGGAAGGTTGAGAACCACTGCTTTAGACGTTGTTCTAAATTGCTCTCCGGAATGGCTGGATCAGCTCATAGCTCCACTAACAATCAATTTGTGTTCTGATTTTCCCACATCTTCTCCAACATTTATTTTTTCCTGTTTTGCCATGTTAGCCACTCTGATAGGTGTGATGTGGTACCTTGGACTTGCTTTGATTTGCATTTCTCTAATCAATAGTGATTTAGAGCATTTTTTCACATACTTATAGAAAGCTTTAATCTGAAAACTGCCTGTTCATATCCTTTGACCGTTTATCAACTGGGGAATGACTAGTATTCTTGTAACTTTGACTCAGTTCTCTCTATATTTTAGAAATGAGGCCTTTATACACCATTACATTTTAAAACTGCCAATATGTGCACTCCAGAGATTCTTATGTTCAGATTGACGGTCCCCACTTCTATCTGAGTTTGATGCTCCTGGTCTAGACCAACACCTCTCCCTGTAGCCTAAGACAAGTTCCAAATAGGTAAGCAACAGCCATGAAAGTGGAGCCATGAACAAATGAGAGAAGGGAGGAGGCACTTACCCACTGGATCTATTGGTAGGGGAAGCGTGCAGGGAGAGGATCACAGAAGGGAACACTGACAGCTTTGATTACATAAAGAGAAAAATCTTTTGTAGAAACGAACGCAATTCAGCTAAAATGAGAAGAGAAGCAGGTAAGTGGGGGAAAAAAATCTTCTGAACCAGGTTTGCAGCAAGTTCCTCTGCTAACCGTCTCATTTCTAAGACAAACAGTGAACTGTTTCAAATTCTTAATAAGACTCACTTCCCCAGCAGATACACAGTCAAAGGCATAGGCCATTTTCAGAGGAAGAAATTGAAGCTATCACTAGCAGCATGAAAAAATAATGGAGACGATTAATGGTTAGACAAATGCAGATGGAAACAGCTCCTGTCTCTGACATTCCAGAGCCAGGGGACTTTGGGTCCTTCCCTCCCTTCACTTCACAGTCCTGATTCTTTCTCTGCAAAATGAGTGAGCTCAGCTTTGTCCACCAAGAAGCACAGCCACCGTCTACACTTCTGAGCTGCGGACCCCAAGGCGTTCCCAAGTGCCAGATCCCATAGGGCCAAGCTCATTTTACAGCCTGGGTGACCGCCCACAAGATGGGCCCGGTGCTTTCACACGTGGCACCTCCTGGGCGCTTAGCTTGGACAGGTCATTAGGATTGAAGCTACTGGGGCAGGACCTTCTCTGGCGGTTCTTTAGCCCTCGCCTGCCCGGAGCTGGGCCAGCACGCAGGAAGGGCTTAATGGAAGCCTGTGAGGCCGATGCTTTGCCCATCATCATCATCATCCTCATTGTCCCCAGGGCCGGATCACATGTTCCTCCTCGAACTCCAAAGCTGGGCTTTGTGCCCAGACTGAAAGGTGGCAGCGAAGCCAGGCAGGTGGGCGAGGATGTGGGGTATCAGAGCCAGTGCAAACACAGGGAGCTGAGAGACGGAGAGAAACTGAGTCACTGGATCGTGAAGGACGGAGAATAGTAGGGTGGACAGTGTCCTGGGGGGACAGACATTGTCCTGGGAGGATGCTCAGTGTCCCGGGAGGATGGACAGTGTCCTGGGGGTGGACAGTGTCCTGGGAGGGATGGTCAGTGTCCTGGGGGTGGACAGTGTCCTGGGGGGACGGACAGTGTCCTGGGAGGACGGACAGTGTCCTGGGGGGACGGACAGTGTCCTGGGAGGACGGACAGTGTCCTGGGGGGGGGGTTGGACAGTTTCCTGGGGGGGTCAGACAGTGTCCCAAGGTAAAGACAGGCCCTGGAGTCCGTGCTGACTGTCCTGGTAGGGGAGAGGGCGGTGTGGACACTGGGCGCCTGCAGCCCGTCCGGGCCGGCTCTGCCACTTTAACCTGGGCCTTGGCCCGTCGCTTGGCACCCTGCGCCCTCCACCTGCCTCCTGGGCCGTGGGGTGGGGGTGGGGCAGCCGCGGCCAGGCGAATCTCCTTTGCCCCGCCCCCAGCCCCGCCCCGCATTCCCGGGCTTCCGCGCGCCCAGCCGCAGCTCCAAGGTCCGGCCGCCGCCTCAGTCCTTTTCCCGCCCGCGCCTCTGATGGGACGATGCGTCCCAGCGACGCGAGGCGGGCCCTTCGAAACTGGCCAGACAGAGAGCGCGGCTCGGTCGGCGTCCGGGGCTCACTGGCCAATTCTTTTCCATGGTGGGCGGAGTTTGGGCTGAGCGGAAAAAGCGGAGCAGGAGAGGCTAGCGCACCTGTCACTCAGAGCTGGACCGGGCGGTTAGCTGGGTGGGGTCGCGCTTCCAGAAGAATGACCCGCCCCGAGCCCGTGATTGGCGGGGCACACGCGGACGCCGTCCGCTAGTTGGCCGGCGGAGGCATCCATCCGTGGGAGGACGCGGCTGAGCGATGGGCGTCGGCGGGTGTGGGAGACGCAGCTCAGAGGGCGCTACGAAGGCGGGGGCGGGACCACGCTGCGTCCCGCCCCCTCGCTCCCGGTCAGTTACGAGGGCGGAGCTCGGAGGGGGCGGGGCGGCCGTGTCAATACAGCAGCTGCTGCAGCTGCGGCCGCGGCAGAGGGTCGCGTCTGCCCCGGAGCCCAGCGCTCCTCCTCGCCGGGCCATGGAGGACTACGAGCGAGATGAGCGGCGGCGCAAGGTGGAGGCGGGCCGGGCAAAGGTAAGGCCGTCCCCGGCCTCCGCGTGGGACCCCCGCCGCCCGCGCGCCATGCTCGGGAATGGAAGGCCCAGGGGGCCCGGGAAGGGGAGGGAAACCTGCGGCCCCGGGAGAGCGGAAGGCGCGGCCTAGGTCTGATCCCGTAGCTCGACGGCTCCCGATCCCTGCCGGGGCCGCGCCTCTCCCGCCGTCTCCCTGGAATCCTCCACCTCCTGGCCGCCGCCATCTTGAATCCGCCGCTCTTTCCCAGGCCACGCCCCCTGCCTCCCAGCCAATCAGCGCGGGGCGGAGGCGGGCCCGGGCGTCGCCCCGCCCACCGAGTCCCGCGGCCTTCTGCCGGCTAGAAGGGCCCGGAAGTTCAGGAGTCCGGCCGGAAGCCCGGGACGTGCATTTCCTGCGGGTCTTGGCTTGGGGCGGGGCCGAGGAGGGGGCGTGTGCCCGGAGGGCGTCCGGAGCCCCGCCCCAGCTGGCAGTGACCCTCGCGGCCTTAGTGTTGTGCAGATGGGGAAACTGAGGCCAGCCTGGACCTTCCGGCCCCACTGCTCCAGGTCCTGCCTTTAGCAGAGGGAGAAACTGAGGCCCACCGGCCCAGACTTAGACCTTGGTGTGGCCTTCAGGGCCCGAAATGCCCCCCACATTGTACAGAGGGGGAAACTGAGGGAAAGGGGACTCTTCTTCGTAGTTACCCCCCCGGAGGCGGGCTCCCCAGCCTAGTGACCCCGCCCTGGCTCTCGAGGGGGGCCCTGAAGGGTCCGGCCCTGCCCCAAAAGCCAGGACTGAGTGCCACAGTCACCCCAAAATGCAGCGACCTCTCCCCCCCACCCCCCGCAGCAAAGCTGGGGGGTCGAAGCCCTTGCGCCCACCACTGCGGGAGCCCCTGGGGCCACTGGGGTTCTCAGGCTCCTCTTCTGCAGAACGCGACCCGAGGGTGAGCCCCCCACCTGCTGAGGGGGCAGGGTCCAGGTCTGAGCCAGCCACAAGCAAGACCCCCGCCCTTCCCTGTTTGTCATGGCTTTCACTAGTCTGCCCCGCCCCTAGGCCCCCCCCTGCCCTTCTGCCTGAGCAGGCACCCCGGGGACCCTGCAGGGTGGGAGGGGGTCCCCAAGGTGGCCCAACCCTATAGCGGTCTCCGCAGAGGGGGTCCCGGACGCCCCCGGGGCCCTGGGGGACCGAGGCAGCTGGGAAAGTAGAGCAGCGGCCCCGGAGGGAGGGGCCGGCCCGGATTAATTAGCTTTGCTATTTCTGTGCCTGCACCCGAGATCCGAGCCGGGCAGCCCGAGTGCGGATCTGCTGCTGCTGGGGGCCGGGGGCAGGGGGGGCCTGCGGGGAGGGGGAGGGCCAGGGCACCCCCCGCAGCGCGGCCGAGCCCGGATCGGGGTCTCGCTCCCATGCCCCCGTCCCCGGGCGCGCTGGCCCTGTGCCCCTGCTGCGCCTTCCTCGCTTACCTCTGCCTCTACTATCTCCTGGCCGTCCTCTGCAGCTGGCTCAGTTCCGACAGAGAAAAACAAAAGGTGAAGGTCCGAGTGCGAAGAAAAAGGCGGCGAAGAGGAAGAGCACGGCTGTCCCTGCGGCTGTCCCGGCCCCGGAGGAGGAGGAGGAGCAGGCGCTAGCGGGGGCACCCCAGGGGGACCCCGAGGCCCAGGTGAGGCCCAGGTGACACCCCTGACTTTTGGCCCACTCACCCCCTGTTGGGGCTGTTGTGGGGAAGGAAGAGGGGTTCTTGTTTCCCAGGGGTGAGGGAGGCCCTTGTCCTGGCCCTGACCTTGGTACCTGGGTGGTACCCTGGTGGCCCCGTCAGTGTCTGAGAGCACTGCCCATCCTGGTGTGGCGGGGTGTCCCCCATTCCTATTGATGATTGTCTAGGAGCTTTCCACATCCCTCCTCCATTTTCCCTCCTATCTTACTGTCCTTGATGGGAGTGGGGACCAAAGGCCAAACCTCCTGGCTTACTGCTGTAGACCCGGCTTCGGTGGCCGGACCTCTTCCCAGGGGTGGTGCAGTGGAGGATTGGCAGGAGGAGCAGAGAGAAGAGAAGACAGCTGCTTGTGAGGAACTCATAGGTTAAAAGCTCAGCCTGGCTTTGGGGATTCCTGAGTGCTGGTTGGGGGCCCCAGCTTGTGTGGTGCTGTGTCTGTAATGGAGCCCGGTGGGCAGCATGGGGGAGATTGACGGTGGGCTCAAGTCCTGTGAAGAGAGGCCTGCCAAGTTGGGCTATTTAGAAACAGCAACTGTGAAGCCTTTAAGGGCAGAACTATTGGTGCTGGTGTTCTGCAGTGAAGAGGCTGCTTGTTGCTGCCCTCATGGCTGCCCACTATATCGAGGGCAGCCAGTTTCCGTAATTTCAGCTATTTGGAGCTCTCATTTCTCTCTTTATTTGTGGTGTAGATGTTTAGTAAGCATCTGTAGGCAAATTACCTCCAGAGAGGTGCTTGGAAACCAGCATCCCTGATATATGGAAATTTCCCATGATTCTCCTTCTTTGGGAAATTCAGGCAACCAGATCTGCACAGGCACTAAGTGCCCTCACGTCCTGATGCCAGCAGCTGGCCAGGAGCACCACGGAAAGCCTGCCGCTGCCATTGGTCTTTAGGGAGCAGCACAGAGCGAGGAATTGGGGGGGGAATCATCGACTTTTCTCTGCTTTCTCCTTATGCATTCTTTGTTTCCTGATTGACAAGACGGAGAGGGAGTTTTCCAGTTTGGGAACACAGAAGGAGCCAGTAACTGCCTTAGCTGGACAGGACCAGATTCTTGAAGTAAGGGTATTGTTTGCTACAGTTAGTGTGAGTGTGTGAGCCCTCAGAGCATTGGGATCCAATAGCTGCGGGATGATGGGTTTCTCCTCTGAGATTTAGGCGTTTGGATGCTGGGCTGGTTTTCTGCATTTGTGAGGCTGCAGAAACAGGAGAAGGCCAGGGAGCCCCCCCGAAGCCTTGGCATTAGTGGCTCCGTCTGTGGCCTGGTGGCATCTTCTCAAGTGCTGCCTGGGGCCACGGGAGGGAGAGAAGAACAAGTGAAGGGCCTTTGAAATGGTTCTTTCCTCAACTTTGCTGTTGAGGGTATAGTAGAAGACATTCTAAACATAGTTTGGGCTGCTTAGAATTTCTTTGAAGTGTCCAAAGTAACTGGAACCACTCAGTCTGTGATTTTACTAGTCCTGAAAGTTTCCTTAGAAGATTTCATACTCAGAAGCTGTTGGAGAATGGCAGGGCCTCATTCATAGGCCTTGCAAGTGATGAATGGCTGCCTTCTCTGCCAGAATCAGCCTCACATTGTATAGAGTCGTCTTCCCCAGTGATTTCTGCAGAATTGTTTCTAAAACCACCCTTGCTTCAAACCCTTGGGCTCCTAGGTCTCTATGACAGTGAGGCCACTGGGCCTGGAAGCCTGCTGGCACATGCCCAGTCTGTGGGTGCTTTCCCTTAAAACTCCCTTAGATGCTGGATGAGGTTTGAGAGTGTTGCCAGAGTGTGCACAATGGTGGTGTCTTTCTCTGTACAGGACAGCAGATCGTCCTTAGCCACAGATCCCAGTGAGCCTGACGTGCCAAGGGCCCAGGGCTCAGAGGCCGCTCGGGTGCAGCAGGTAGGAGCTGGTCGACCTCCTGAGGTCCTTCCCAGGGCTCGGAGAGTCATAGAGTGGGACCTGTGATGCAGAGGAAAGAGGGAGCTCTGCCCAGTGGGGGGGCCGGGGGAGGCAGGAGGGAGCTCTGCCCAGT
>CM053584.1:394365763-394404986 GCA_028627135.1 Pseudochirops cupreus | reverse complement strand
GTGGGGGGGCCGGGGGAGGCAGGAGGGAGCTCTGCCCAGTGGGGGGCCGGGGGAGGCAGGAGGGAGCTCTGCCCAGTGGGGGGGCCGGGGAGGCAGGAGGGAGCTCTGGCCAGTGGGGGGCCGGGGGAGGCAGGAGGGAGCTCTGCCCAGTGGGGGGGGCTGGGGGAGGCAGGAGGGAGCTCTGCCCAGTGGGGGGGCCGGGGAGGCAGCGAGGAGCAGAAAGCCCCTGGGGCTGGCACGGTGAGCTTGGGGCAGGGTTTGCAGGAGTCTTTCCTGTTGGTCTTGTGGTGAATTTCTCTTGAGTGACAGGCTTGTTTGGAAGCTCCTTGAGGGCCAGAACTGCCTTGATTTTGTGTCTGTGTTCCCAGGGCTTAGTGCAATGTCAGGAGCGTAGAGGGAGCGCTTAGCACTTAGTTAAGGCTCTGCATTGGTCCATTTCCTAATTGTGTTTGCCGTCATCAGTTGCTGCTGAAATGAACTTGCTGTTTCTGAACATGTAAGGGCTGCCAGCCAATGATGGACCAGAGGCTGATTCGGGCCATCACAGGCTCGGCCTCACTGGTCACTTGTTACGGTTTCTCGTCTTTGGCAAGGCCTCCAGGAGCCAAGCAGTGTGGGCCAGTGGCCACAGCCATGACCTGCCTTGGGATTCATGCTTTGTGTTTGCCCGTGTACCCTGCTAGCTCCTAGAGGGCCAGAATGCCCTTTGTTTCCTGTGCACCCAGGTGCAGTGCCCTGGGGAGGTTCCAGGTCTTTTGCCTGAGGCCTAGGTTGGCCATAGTTGGCCATGGAGTGAATGCTTGAGTCACAGCAGCTTGAGGACACTGACCGTCTCTGCAAGCTCGGGGTGGTGGCCCTCAGGAAGGTGGAAAATGTCATCTGTGACACCCACAGACCCTTGAGGTGCATTGTGTCCCTGGCGTCTGTGGAAGGGAGTCCTTAAGGCAGCACATTGTACTTCTTGCAGGAGAGAGAACTGCCCGGGGGAACTGTGCCGCATCTGGGTCCAAGGCTCCCCAAGGCTTCTGGGCTGTTCAGAAGAGCCAGCCTGCCTCTTCACATCATGATGTGTGGGGGTTAATGGTGTAGCAGAAAGAAGCCAAGCCCCCCCGCCCAAAAAAAAACCCAAAGAACCTTTTCTCAGTGAGAACGAAATCTCTGCAGGAGGAGGGGGCAAAGAGATACTTCCGTTGTTGCTTCTGCGGCTCCTCACCAGCTTGTGGTGTCTCTGCCCAGCCTCACTGCCCCCTGTGGGTGCTGGCACTGTGCAGGGCCACCTCCTGTCTGCCACTCATAAACTGAGGGACAGGAGAGCCTGGCATTCCTGCTCCTTGTAGCATGTAGAAAGGTTTGAGAGACAGAATTTCATTAGTAACGCCAGCCTTTAAATAAAAAGATGGTCATTTGGCCGTCTCTGTCTTTGACCAAAGACAGTTCTGGTGCCAGGCTTGCTGCTTATATGGGCACTGGAAGAGGAGTGCTCCCCAGGCTGGCAGTCAGCTTTGATTGGTTGACAGTTAATGAGAGAATGAATTTTCCATTGAGGAGCTGGACCTCAACTTTGATTATATCATTTACTGCCTTGGGTAATCTATCTCTCTACCCAAAGCTGAGCGAGGGCTGTGTTCTGGGTGGGAGCTGAGCCAGAAAGTCCCATCTCATCAGGGATGCCCTTCAAAGAGACCAAACTTTGAATCAGCACTTTAGAAAAGGTGGCAGCTCTGGATCTCCCCAATCACTGGTTATTAAACATTTCTCTCACCTTGTCATTGTCCTCGAAGGAGATGGAATAACGAAAAGGGAAGTGGGGCAGGAGAAAGTTCCACAGGACTTGCAGGGACTGGAGGGAGGTAGTGCCGGCAGTTGGCACCCAGAGATCTCAGTCGTGGTGAAGACACTTGGTGATGTGCTCTCTGGGGATGCCACTGTCAGGGGTCTCTCAGGCTCTGGGGACCCATTGTCTCCTAAAGGAAAAAAGCCTGGGAAACACATAAAAGTCATCCTAGGTATAGTGAGCAAACATACTGTTTGACACACAGAGTTGTTCGTATGATTTTTTTTATGGAGATGCCTGTTGAAATAGTGCTCCCTCTTTGCTAAGCCCTGTGCTCAGCCCTGGGGGTCTGGAGAGGAAAGGCAGCCAGTCCCTGTTCCCCCAGAGCTGGCATTCTAAGGGAGGGGCCACAGCAGGGCAGATGGCAAGGCCAACGAGACACCCTGTCTGACAGTGCCCAGGATAGTGGTGGCATGGACTTCTTGGGTTGAGAAGAAGGTGGGGCTGTGGTGGCCTTTCTAACGGGTCTGCAGGGAGTCCTCGGGGCAAAGGAACTTCACGGCCTTTGGGGACTGCTGGCTTGTGCTTCAAGGAGTGGTGTCTTGGCAGGTTCCTTTCTGTCCTTGCTACTTGCCAGCCCTCAGCCTCTACATGTGTGGACCCTCACCTCTTGTGGTTAGAGGATGGTCCTTTACTTCAGGGCTGTGTCTAAGGCCTGCACAGTCTGACAAGAGAACCAGACGGCGTGGGATGGTCCAAGTCCATGGTCATTGTGGCCTCTTCAGGGAGAGCCTGGGAGAGGGTAACTGTTGGGGTAGCTGAGAAGCTGGACTCTCCCCTGGACTGCTCCGCACCTTGAAGAGACCCCCAGAGAATTGGGGAGATTGATTTACTCTCCTGCATAGTAAACCTGTGACCCAAAAGAGCAGTGTGCTGGGTCTGGGGGTGCTCCATGTTCAGCAAGCACAAGCGACCCAGCTTGTGAAAAGGAGAGAGGGAGAAAGGCTGCTCGGGTCCCAGCGACACACAGAGAGGCCTGGGCCACAGCACAGAATTGCTGTTGATTTGAATTGATAATATAGCTGGTCCAAACTCAGGATTGGGCAGTTGGGGAAACTGAGGCCCTGAGGGGGGAAGTGACAAATGGTTGGGCCCTCTGCTTCCTCTTCTCTGAAATGATCTCTGCTCTTCAAGGAGGTGAGACCAAGTAGGAGAAACAGAGCCACTGTCTCAGAAGCATGCCATGGGCTGTAGAGATCAGTGGGAATCAGCGTCCCCCAGGGGCAGTTTGGGCGTTGAAATGCCTTTATATGTCCTGTAAATTTTGGTGAAGCATTTGATGTGTTTGGTTATGTTTAAAGTTAATCGTGTGTGTGTGTGTGTGTGTGTGTGTGTGTGTATACATGTGTACGCACACATGTGCACAAGCAGATGTGTACACACACATAGGATAGGATAGCCTCAGGCTCATCCAGATTCATATAAATTGCAGGCTTGGAGTGGAAGGAGGCTGTCCTTGTAGATGGTGGCCCCACAGGGGAGCAGTAAAGGCTCTGTGGCTGAGGCCTGGGCTGGCCATGGAGGGTGGGGCTCAGAGGCTCATGGCCTTCCAGGTGGCCCCTGGCCTTCCACCAGGGTTCCTGCCAATGCATAGCGGGCAGTGCTTCGTGGATCCTTGTGGCCTTTGGGTTGCAGGATGCTTGATGTGTACGGTCCTGAGTGGGCTTTTTCCAAACCCTGAATGAGCTTCACGTTATATGTTGGCCCCCTTGGTAGGAATTAGAGATGGCAGTCCAGGAAAGAGACAGAATCATTGTCCAACTGACCGCTGCCCTTCAGCGGGAGAGGCAGGACCATGAGCACGAGCAGCAGGAAGCACTTCTCCTGGCCAGTCAGATGCATGATTTGCAACATCAGTTACAAGAGGTAATTTGCTCATAACCTACATTAAAGCCAGTCTATGCTATGGAAGAACGTTTTTGATTTTTAAGAAAATCTTGAGCTTGGTGACTGTTTTATAGAGCTAGGCTCTTTTTCTTTTGAAAAAGTTTCGGTTTGGAGACTACAGGTATAGAAACTTTCCCCAGTTACTGGTGTGGGCCAGGCACTTGGGACCTTCCATCCTCACTTCCTGGGGCCCTGAGACCTTGAGGGACTTCGCCGGCTGTGATGCTAGCCTCCTTGCCTGATGTCACACTGGGGCACAGGTCGCTAGGTTCCCCCCCATCCCCGACATCACCCTGGGCAAGGTCATGCTGGGCAAAAGTGGAGCCCCGAAGCCAGCTCTGGCAGCACTTATCATATCTAGTGTTTCTGCTTCCCTGTAAGGGTTACAGGCCACTCCCCACGATAACCTAGAGTTAGCCCTCTTTTACTGGACAACTTTGGAGTTTTCACCTCTTGTGCTGTACACACAATGCCGTGTCTAGAGTTGCTCTCATCTTTTCTGAGGTGCCTCTCTTCCCCTCATTCTGTAGTCTTTTCCTCTTGTATTTTGTCCCTTTCCTTTGGGGGGTTTTGCTGACTGCTTCCTTTTTCTCCCCTGATTTTATTGTATATAATTCTCCCCCTTTTTGCCTCTTAGTAATTCTGACCCTAATTCCTCCTTCCTCTCTTCCCTTCAACCAGTCCTGTTCATTGGGTTTTGTTTTTTCTTTTGTAATGTATTTTTATTTAAGTACTTCCAAATTATATGTAAAAAGTTTTTTAACCTTTATTTTAAAAAATTTTGAGATCCAAATTCTCTCCTTCTCACCCCTCCTTCACTCCTTGAGAAAGCAAGCAATGTGGTATCAGTTATCTGTGTGAAGTCATGCAAAACAGTTCTGTGTCAGCCACGTTGCAAAAGAAAACACAGAAAAAAGCCAAGAAATATACAGGAGGTTAAAAAGGTGTGCTTCAGTGTGCACTCAGCATTTCTCAGCTCTCTCTCTGGCGTTGGATGGCGTTTTTCATCATGGGCCTTTGGAATTGTCTTAAGTCTTTGTCTTGATCAGAGTAGCCAAGTTTTCCACAGTTGATTGTCATTACGATATTGTGTTACTGTGTAGGATATTCTGGTTCTGATCACTTCACTTTGTATCAGTTCATGAGTCTTGCCAGGTTTTTCAAAAATCATCCTGTTTGTCATGTCTTATAGCATGTTAATATTCCATTACAGTGATATATCACAACTTGTTCAGCTGTTCCCCAGTTGATGGGCATCTCCTCAATTTCCAATTCTTAGATACCTCAAAAAGAGCTGCTGTAAATATTTTTTTACAGGTGGATCCTTTTCCTTTTCCTTTGATCTCTTTGAGGTGCAGACCTAAGGGTGGTGTTGCTGGGTCAAAGGGTATGCAATTTGTTAACCCTTTGGGCCTAGTTCCCAGTTCTCCAGAATGCGTGGAATAGTTCACAGCTTTACCAGCAGTGCCTTGGTGTCCCTATTTTTCCACATCCCCTCCATTTTCGTTTTTCTGTCACGTTTGCCAATGTGACATGAGCTCAGGTTCTCATGGTCAGTCTCCCTGGGCTGTGTCCTGAGCTCCAGTGCTCTTCAGAAGCCCCTCCGTTCCCCCTGCATTTTCTGGGGGATGCGCATGCATTATCCGCATTCCTATCCCTTGTATTTGAAGGGCTTCTTCCTGATGGCTTGCAGAACTTGTGGTTTCTGCATTGAATTATTAAATTTCACCACTTTGTGACTTGCAGTTTGCAGTTTTGTGGGGGTTTTTGGAAGTGACCTGTGAATTCCTTCAGTTGGGATTCCAGTTTTCTGTGTTCAGAAGGTCTGGGCAGTTCTTTTTTGTTTTCTTGCATGTGGCTTTCAGGCTCTCTGTTCTGTCTTGTTCTGGAGCCCAGGATCCTTAGATGGTCTTGGTGCGTCTTCTCTTAGAGATACGTTGGTTTTGCTCGCATAGTGAGCAGATTTTCTTTACAAGTTGCTATCTTTCCTTCCCCTGTCTGTGCCTGTTCTCTCATTTCCTTGGTGAGGCGGCCATGGTAGATTCCAGCTTTTCTCTGCTGCCCTTTGGTTTGGCTGCACGGGCCACGCATTTTGCTCTCGTGCTTCTCTTTTCTCTGTTAAGCTGCTCAGGAGCAGAGTGTCATGGTTTCACATCCTCACATTCCACAGTCCTCTGTCTCCCCAGGTGTTGGATGATTGTCCTTTGTGTTGCAGTATTTATTCGTAGGTGCCTGAATTCATTTATCAGATCTGGAGGCCACATTTCTTTCTGTTGTTGCTGTTTTTCCATTTGCTTTATCTGTTTATTTTCAAAGTCTGAGAAGTTTTATTCCCAAGACCTTTGTTGATTTCAGGCTTTCTCCCCCTTATTTTCCTTTATTGCTCACTTTCTGACTCTGCCCCCTCTGATTGTGATTTCCTTGGATGTTAGATCTCAAAGTGTCGGTCAACCTCCTCCCACAATAGGCCCTTCCTGGTAGACCAATTTATGTCTCTGCCCCATGGAGTGCCGCACAGCCCCCACATACGTAGTGTCCTGCCCTCATGGCCTGTCCTACCCCTTTTGCTCCTCATTTCTCCGGCCCAGCACCAGCTGTTCAGAGAGGAGCCTTGCTGACTGCTGACATCCATGGGGTTGTCCATTGCGACACTGTTTGTCAGGCCCCAAGTGGACTTTCATAGGCTGGAGCATGGCGTGGGACTTGTTGCCATACAGCCTGACTGCCAGCAGGGTGAAAGGTGAGGGGGGAGGCTGGGTGGCCCAGACCATGGAGATGGCTGAAGTGGTTTTGTTTTGGGGGCATGATTTCTATTTTGGAGAGGTTTGAGAGGTCATGGGAGTTGGAGAAAATGTCCTACATCTTGTGACTTGGGTGACCCAGAAACCCCTACTTCACCAGTGAGGAAGCTGAGGCAGGCTGAGGTGAAGCGGCTTGCCCAGGGTCACCCAGCTAGAAAGTGTCTGAGGCTAGATTCCTGGTTCTAGGCCCAGTGCTCTGCCCACTGGGCCACCGGCTGCCCCAGCCATCTTTTGTTAAATGCTTACTCTGTAACAGATACTGTGCCGAGTGCTGGAGGTACAGGGCACAACGAAAACCACATCTCCCTTCAAGGAGCTTACATTCCATTGAGAGAGACAGTGTGCAAAAACGTGCCCAGAGGAGATGGCCAGGACGCCAAAGGGGAGACAGTAGCATTGAGAGCTACGGGGTCAGGCTTCCGGCAGAGGGGAGAGAGGGGAGAGAGGAGATACTGGCTATGGAGGGCAGCCGGCAACAGTGCTGGGGGAGAAGGGGGGGAGTGTCAGGGCAGGTGGGAGGGAACTGGGAATGTTAGGAGAGGATCAGCACATGAAGGGCCTTGAATGCCAAACCAGAGATGTGGGATGGGTGCTATGTAGAGGTAGAGCACACGTCTCGATTGTTGATGTTTGAGCGAGTGGAGTGAAGGGAGGGAGAAGAATCCAAAACAAGGCTGGCATCAAGGCCTGGGGTTGTAGGAAGATGCCTTAGGAGCATGAGGTTGTGGGGTGAAGGCTGGTTCTGGGATCAGGATGGGGCTCGATTCCTGAAGGGGGTACTTCCCCAGATGATGAATACGGTTTCACCAGGTATGAATGTGAGGTGCCAGTGACATGAGCTCCCAGGTAGAAGGATCCATCCAAGTGTTGGCAGGGTGGTTTGAGAATTACCTCAGACTGACCCTCAGGGCACATTGATGTCCTTGGGGCCAGAGAGACCTTGAAGAAACAGTCTGAGCCGTGTGAGGAGGGGTCATCAGACGGGGAAGGGGCTCACTTGTCTGCTGTCACGGGTCAAGAAGATAGCAAGCCGACTGCTGGACAGGGGGCCATCTGCCCGTCTGGTGGGAGGGCCCCGGGCTTCACTCACTGCTGGGTGACCCTGGGCACTCCCCTCCCTGCCCTGGGTATCCCCGGCCTCTAAGGCCCCTTCAGGCTCCAAGTCAGGAGTCCCAATGGGGGAATGAAGCCTAGGACCAAAGGACCCGAATGTGCTTCTGAATCTGGAGTTGGACAGAATGAGCCCCCTGAGGCTCCTGGAGGCCGTGGGGGGGCAGGACATGGAGCTTGGCATAGGAAGGCCCGGCTTCAGACACTTCTGCTTCAGCTTCCTCATCTGTAAAGTGGGAGCCACATTAGCACCTCCCTTGTAGGGCAGTTGTGAAGATTAAATGAGGTCATGTATATAGCAGCCAGGGAGTCAGCCTGAAAGTGCTGTAGCCACCCTGGCGGTGGTTACTGGTTACTGGTGGGCCGGCTGTGCCTTGGGGGTGTTTGAGCCAAGGCGCTGTGGCCAAGTATTGGTTGGGTGTCAGATCCCCAGTGTGGATGGGACAGAACAGTCATGGAGACCTTTCCCATGCTCTGTTATGCTCTGTTGGGTGATTCTCAGAGCTGGAGGGGCCTCAGGGATCCATAGGGAAGGAGCCTGCCTCCCAGAGGTGTCCCTGCTGTGAGCTTCCACTCTAATGAACCTGGGAGGATAGGGCAGGGAGCGTGGGGGTGGAGCGCACCAGGTGCCGGGCTGTGGGCCACATCCCAGGCCTTTAGAAGTTGCCTGTTAAGTCTGACCTCAGTGGCAGCACTCTTCCTTCTGGGCTTCCGGAAGAGTCTGTGAAGAGCTCTTGGGTGGGGGGCAGGAAGGGAGGCATGTCAGCCTGGGAGCTCATGGCCCAATCACTTGGTGTTTAGAATAGCCAACTTCTGAAGAGCAAGATGCCAACCAAAGGAGGTTTGTCCTGGCCCCAGGCCCTGGCAGCAGCCCCTGTGCAGTGCCCAGCAGAGCCACCCCACCCCCAGCAGGTATCGTACCGAAGGGCCCAGGGTTGGGAAGTGCTGGCGGCCCTCCCTGGAACCTCCCCTGAGACCATGGCCTGGAGGGCGCTTGTTCTGCTTGGAGAGGCTATTCTCTATGGGGGATCACAGAGTGGCCCTTGTGACTCTCCAGGGCTGGTTGGGGAGTCAGAAGGACCGGCCTGGGATCAGACCCCCATATGCTGGCTGTGTTGCTCTGGGCAAGTCCTCAGGCCTCTCCAGGCTGAGGGTTCCCTTTCTCTCAGCCTAGAAGATGCCTAGCCTGTGTTGATCTGCATGAGCAGATGATTGGATGGATGGATGGATGGATGGATGGATGGAGTTTCCTCATAGATCGCTAGTTCCATCTCCTCCACCCACCCCCACCTCCCCACCCCCCAAAAAGCTTGAGGTCCTGGTCACTTGTGTTCTGCAGCAGCAGAGTTAGCCTGATGCTGATCAGAGATGCTGTCTGACATGTGCACAAAGACCCAGTTCCATATTTCATTTCCAAACAGAATTTCATTCTCCTCATGACCCCTTTGGCCTGCATTTCATAGCTCCTAATAACTGGCTAGAGTCCTGTTTGTCTCCAGAATGGAACAATGAGTTCTTTGCTATTAAGATGTGAGAATTGTCTCTGCAGACCCAGGAAAGCACCAGTTAAGAATGCTCACTCTTGTGGCCGTTGGAAGGCAAAGGGCCTTATCTGTAACAAGATCACATAAAAATTTTGCCCAAGGCCATTTGGAAACCATTTACTCTAATTGTCCTTAACTTTTCCATCATCCTGCATAAGTGAAGATGGTTCTGTGTAGTGTCAAACCTTTCTTTGTGCTTGTGACTAAAAATTAACTTTATAAACAAAACAGACAAAGACACTTCTGGTCTGGCCTGTACTCGCTTGTATTTAAGCAATATTAAATTGGGTGGAATAATAACTGATTATTTTCAATTAATGTGTAAATTAATTAGCATGTGGGGTTTTTTCCTTAGTTGATATATAACATTTTATTTTTAAGAATATCGAAGACAAAGAGAATATGTTTGCTCAGAAGGAAGAACTTTTAAAGAGTGCTGTTAAGGAGCCGTCATGGGTGGTCAAAGAGCAGGGAAAGACGATGAGCCGTCTCCAAGACCAGTTAGGCCTTGATGAAGCCTTAGTTTCATCACAGCAAGCTCCCTCAGTGAAAGACCCAGAAGTTAGAGAGTTCAAACCGGAAAAGCAAGACTGTCTTGAGAAGTCCCAGGTACATCCCTGGAAGGAGCTTTGGAGGCCCCCGCAACGTCTGAGGTGGGATGTGACAGAAGAGAAGCCTGAGCTGGCAGTCACAGAAGTGAGAAAGCCTTGTGGAGATGCAGTGGATGGGGAAGACAGGAAAGCAGGTGGGTGTGTGAGACCAGGTCCAGCCCCAGTGACAGGCCCGAGAGACTGGCAGCCACAGAGCCTTGGGGGAGTTAATGTCAATTTAAAGGACCTACTCCAAGAGTCAGATCTGCATAGAAATGACTTGTGTGCCACTCCAGAGAGCCAGATGGCAGCTTTTCAGAAGGAAAGAGATGAGACTGAGCAGATGGGGAAGGATATGCCAGAGGATCGTAAAAGAAAGCCTTCTTCTGCAGAGACATACTTGGAGGAAGCTTGGGACTCCAAGGATGATGAAGGAAACTGGGGTGAGGAGGTACAAAAACTCAGCTCCCATGGCCAGAGACTGAATGGGGAGTTGGTGCAAGAACCTGCAATTGGCCGAGGCCTACAGCTGGAGCACATCAAGGATGTTGGTGCCCAGGACACGAAATTGAGACAGTCGTCAGAGCAGGAGGAAAGAGGCTCACTGGGTGTGGCTGGTGCCCAGAGGATGCCAGGATTGCCACTCTGCTGGGAGTTGGAATATCAAACTATTCTCAAAAGGGGCGGTTTGGAATCTGAAGAAGACCAAAGTTCAAGACTTGACATGAGTGAGGATGAGCCAATGATTGAAGTTCGCTCCATTGATGGTGAAGCATCAGCGGGGGGATTGATCCTGGAGGGAGCTGCAGACTTAATGGAAAAATATCTGGTCTGCACTGAACATCAGGATCATTCGAATGTATCCGAGACACCTGAGTATTTTGACATAGAAACTGTTTTACAGAGTAAATCTGAGAGAGAGAGTCTAGGCTTCATGTCACATGAGCTAATGATGGGCTTTGGTGAAAAAATGGATTCGAATGTTTTGTCAGTAGGAAATTCTGTTGCAATAGAATCACTTACTGACCCAGAGACAAACGTACAATATGGCAATGGCTTCTCTCAGAGAGACTTAAGTGAAATCTATGAGTTAATGGGTAAAGATAAGGTTTACCTGATGCAGAAGTGTGTAAGGTTAAATCAGCTACTTAGGGAAAAGGAATTGGCACTCAAGAATTTCTCCCAGGAGACTGAAGAGGCTCAGGAGAGATGGTGGGAGGGTGGACAGAGCCTTCCAGTTGGGCCAGACGTAGAGAGGGGAAGCTCATCATCTTGTGACAAGATTGTCCTGAGACTGGAGGAAGAAGATGAAAGTCAGATTGCACCTGGGATGGTGGCTGGCAGTATCACAGATTTCAGAGGCTCATTTTCAGCAGCACCCCAGGCTCTTCTCTGGTCTGTTACGTCCGAGGTCTTCCAGGAGGAAGTAGAGAGGCGAGCAGGGGCATTACCCTCTGACTGGATGCATCTTGAGGCTTTGTACAGTTCGGAGGAAGACAGACTGCAAGGCCAGCTTGGTGCCCACAAAGCCAGCAGCCGAATGTCTGCTGGGTGTCCAGCTCAGGAAGCCACCCTGGAAAAGACTCTGTCCAAGATCGCTGGCAAGGAAAATCTGTTTGCACAAATTGTCAAAGAAAAAAATATTCTGGAAAAAAGTTTTTCTAAAGATCAGGAAAATCTTGAGAAAAACATACTTGAACTCACTGAGAAAATGAAGTGCTTGGAAAAAGGACAAGAGCGTGAAAAAAGAGAATTTGCTGGACAGTCTGAATCTGTTCCTTCAGAGGGTCAGAAACTTGATGCTGAAATAAAGACAGAAGAGTCAGATTTCATGGGAGCAGAAAATAACCGAATTAAGCCAATGATTTCCTTGACAAATGCTCAGGAACAGCTGGAGTGGTGGCTCCCGGACCCATCTGCACTGAGCGGCCGTTATGAAGAGCAGCTGCGTCAGATGGAGCGTCAGCACGAGGCAGAGAGAGCCCAGCTGAAGAGGGAGCACCAGAAAGAGGTAGGCCGCAGGGCGCTGAGGTTTCCTTCCAGGTGCTGGGGATGCAGCTTCTGAGCCAACCCCCCCCCCTTCTCCTTCCTCTTATTTCTAGGTGGAGGATATAAGTGAAGAGATGAAAGAAAAGCTGACTGAACAGCAGCAGAAGTGGGACTCAGAGCGGAAGGAACAGATCTGCGCCATTAAGAAGGTACTCCTGGGAGCCGGGCCACCTTTCTCGTGTCAGGGAGCGTTGGCCGGGCCAGCCTGGCCACTCTCAGGTGTAAAGCCCGAGGGGCTGCAGGTCAGGAGACGCGGCAATATCTGCACTCCCTGCTTGGGAAGCCTTCCTTGTCTCTGTTGTTTTACTGATGGCACTGGGTTTTACAGGGCCTAGATTTCCCCTTTCCCAAAGAGCTATTCCATAGAACAAAGAACTTTTCAAAAAATGAAAGGAAGGGACGAAAGAAGGAGGAAGGGGAGAAATCTTTAGCTGAAGGGATTTTTAAGGACTTGGGTTGGGAGGAAGGATGGGGAACCTGCAGCCTGGAGACCACTTGTGGCCTTCTAGGTCCTTGGTCCTTTTTTAAGGACATTTGTTCTGTGAAGTCTGGATTCAGTCAGAGGGCGGCGTCTGAGGACCTGGGGGCCATATGTGGCCTGCAGGCCACAGGCTCCCCACTCCTGTGCTAGAGGCAGCGTTCCCCCTCGGAGGCCCTTGGCCTCTGCAGAGCAGTGGGCTCTGTCTGCTCTCGTCCCTTCTTCTCAGCCAGGCTTGTTCTTTGTCATTTCAGAACGTTCACTTCTGAGTGTTTGGTGGCTGTTTCCACTTTGGTTCTTCTTGTTATCTCTTGTTCTTTTGGCTTGTTTACTGCCGTCTTCCAGACTCCTCTAAGTCTTTCTACATGTCTCTGCACTTATCAAAGTCAGCATTTCTTAGAGTCCAGCGATGTTCTGTTTATGTGAGGGGACTGTGGTGTTCAGCCATTCCCCAATCTGTGCACATCTCCTTTGGTTCCACTTTTGAACAAGGCATAGAAGAGATTATGACAGATAAAAGAGATGATGTTGGTGAATGAAAGGGAAAAGCGTCTGCCCCCACCACACTAATGCATGTGGGATAAGGAGGTACACAGTTGAGGGGGACAGGAATCTTTGTCATGTCTTTCAGATGGGGTTTGGTATCCAAGATAGATACAGAGAGTAGACTGGTACGCATGTGTGTGTGTGTCTGTATATACAAAAGCCATTCCCCATCAGATGAGTGATCATGAACAAAGGGCTGTGAAAAATCGTCAAAAAGAATTGCAATTTATTTCCTACCATGTGAAAGAAAGTTCCAGATCACTAACAATGAAATGCCGGTTAGAACAACCCTGAAAAGTGCGAAAGTTGACATGGGATGAGAACGGTCGTTATTGGGATGGTTATGGGGACATAGATGGACAGGTGCTTTGTTGGTGGAGTTGTGAATTAGATGAGTGTTTTAAAAGCAGTTTTTATTGTGCAAATTACGTGACCTTTGAGCCAGAGATTCTACTGGGAGGCACATACCCCAGCATCTTCCATAGGAGAAACGTTCCCATGGGTGCCATGTATTTATGCAGACTTTTTATGGTAGCCAAGAACATTATCACTCTTTGGATGCTTTTTTTTATCCTCAGTGGGATTTTTCACAGTGGGTCGGACCCGGGGAGTTTGTTTCAGTGGCGGTCAGCCTAGACTTTGGCAGCCAGAGGGCCAGACTGAACCAAACTAAGGACGAGAAAGAAGCCCTTAATTCCAGGATTCTCTCTGGCAGAGAAAGAGTATTTAACTTAGGATGTGTAGATTCATCCAAGCAGAAGGGCTGAATTTCCTTGCAGTTCTTTTCGATCTCCCTCTATATCTGGACTTTCTGCTTTCTTGTGTATCTTGTGAAACCCCTCCTGGGTTTTGTGGTGGTGCTTGGTAGGACAAGATTTCTTGGTCCTTAGTGCTGGTGTCTCAGAATGTCAGATGATCGTGCTGGCTTCGGCTTGGACCCTCTGACCCGCTTGAGCTAACTCTGGGGGCAGGTAATTTTGATGATGGGTTTTCTAGGTCAGTGACGACATTTGGTTCTCTTTTCCTGTGTTGAACCTTTGAGGTTTTTTCCTGTTTTTCCCCATCCCAAACATTTCAGAAATCGGGTTCTTTTGCAGTAGTAGGATAGTAGGGTTAGGGTTAGTGAGGTGATAGGGCCAGAGATACTCTGCCTACGGCTGGTAGAGTCTTCTCTTTCTTGTTGTGGGGCTGAGGTAGAGTTTGGAGGCAGAGGCTCCTCACAGACTTCCTCCGTCAAAGAGTGGGCTGGACTAGAGGATGCCGTGGTTCACGCCCAGCCCTAAATCCAGCACCCGGCGGTGACTCTGGGGTTTGTGCACTCAGTGTTTTGTCATAGCTGTTCTTGGATTCATGTCAGATTTTATCCATATCACGAGAACTTGGTGTGACTGGGGTGCTCCACTCTTGGATGTGACTAAGCATTTTATGTGTGTTCTTCAGCAGGTTGATGTACTTGCTTCCCGATGCTTTGTTGAGTAGTCTGGCTCATGCTGACTGTTAGCTTTCTTTTTTGCAGTTGTCTTTGCCAGGTTTTAGAGGCAGGGCCATGAGAAAAGGAGGTCAGTTCCCGCAGACCCCATCGTTCTTGCAACTTGGTAGTGGTTCAGCCAGAGCCCTGGGGCCAAGCATCTGAGCTTTCAAAAGCATCTTGGCTCCGTCCGTCCATCCTTGTCTCCCTGACCTGGCTGTCCACGGTGATGGGCTTTGGTTTTCTCTCTCGAGATCCACGAGCGCGAACACGGTCGTGAGATTGCGGAGCTGGTTTCTCGGCATGAGGAGGAGATGAAGCAGCTCCGTGAGGACCTTCAGAGCCAGCACGAGCAGGCGGTGGAGGAGCTGCAGCGGCAGCTGGGCATGCTCCACGAGGCAGAGATGCGGCAGGCCCAGCTCCAGGCGCAGGTAGGTTTTGGCTCTGAGTGGAAGGAGTCTGCTCTCTCCTCCATGTGTCACCCCCCTTCAGGAAGAACATCCCAGACTTTGCTGTGCTTTGTATGTTGGTTTGGTTTTTTGCTTTTTGGAGGGGGGAGGGCAGGGCAGTTGGGGTTAAGTGACTTGCCCAAGGTCACACGGCTAGTAAGCGAGGTCGGATTTGAACTCGGGTCCTCCTGACTCTAGGGCCGGTGCTCTATTCACGGTACCGCCGAGCCGCCTTATGTGTATTCTTCTGAGGCCACATCTGCCATCTTCTCAGGCTCCTGAGGTCATCCTGACTCCTCCCTGCCTGTTGACCAACCTTGTCATTTCTGCCTTGGCCACATCTTGTGTGTCCCTCACACAGACGTTCCTCCAGTGTAGACCTTCCTCCCCTGGCGCCTGGAGTAGCGTGGTAGCTGTCCCGTCGGTGTCTGTCTTGGCTCTCTCTGGTCCCCTTCCTCTCTCAGCTCGCTCTAGAAGCGAAGAGGGCATCCCCAGGGGCCTCTTGCAGCCCTGCCAGCCTTCTCGCACTCGGCTCCTGGCCAGATAGGGTGCGCTTTGTCTTTGTATGTTTGTCTGCCCCACTCTGTGTGAAGCTTCTCCAGGGCAAGGACTGTGTATATGAGTGTGTGTGGGAGGTGTGGGGGGTGTGTGTGTGTTGTGAGTATGTCTGGCGTGAGTGTGTGTGGTGTGTGTATGTGGGTTGTGTGTGGTGTGTGTGGGGTGTATGTTGTATGTGTGTGGTGTGTGTTGTATGTGTGTGGTGTGTGGTGTGTATTGTATGTGTGTGGTATGTGTGTGTGTGTGTTTTGTGTGTGTTGTGTTGTGTGTGTGATATGTGTTTGGGTGTGTGTGGTGTGTTATGTGTGTGGTGTGTGTGTGGGTGTTGGCCTCTGTCTGTGTCTCCCGGTGCTCAGCCCGGTGCCTGCACACAGCAGTCACCAAACCACCCACAGGATGTTGCTGTGTCTTTGACCAGTCAAGGGCCCTGTGCCTTTCCTTCTGCCTTTGCACCTTTGCACAGATTGTGCCTCCCCAAAGATGTTCTCTTTCCTGCCCGCATTTGCCCCTTGGAATTTCCAGCTCCCATCCTGACTGAGCCTCGGCGTGGCTTAAGGCCTTTCTCGTTCTGTCCCTTCCCCTCCCACTCTCACACTTTTGCTTTCCCCTCCTCCCATCTTCCACAGTCTCCCTACCCCAGGTGAACATAAGCTCATGGAGGCTGGCCCTGGTCTTGGTGTCTCCAGTGTTTTGTTGTTGGTCAGTTGTGTCTGGTCCCTGGTGCCCCCAGAGACCGCAGAACACCAGGCCCCTCTGGCCACGCTCACGTCTGTCACTGCTGTGGTGCTGTCTGTCACATCCTCTGCCATCCCCTTCTCTTTTTGCTGTCAGTCTGTGCTGACCTTGGGGTCTTTTCCAATGAATCTCATCTTCTCCTTCTGTGGCCAAAGGATTTCCGCTTCAGCCTTGGAATCTGATCTTCCAGTGAACAGGCCAGATTAACATCTTTTAGCACTGACTGATGTGACCTCCTTGTGTTCCAAGGGCCTCTCCGGGGCTTTCTCCAGCCCCACAATTCCAAAGCACCGATTCCACGGCTCAGCTTTCCTTAGTGTGTTCAGGCCAAAGCCTTCAGCTGACTAGGGCCTTGTCCCTTGTTGAAGTGTGGCTATTCTGTCGTGGGATAGCAGGGCCCAGGACTGGCTGATGGGGATGGGCAGATGCAAGCTCTAAGAAGGAGGGTCTGGAAGGGGCTCATGGGCGTGGGAGCCTCAGTGGACAGGAGAGGGAGTCCTTGGCCCAGAGCCTGGAGGGAGCAGAGGCAGACTGACAGGGAGCTTGTGGAGACACAGCCGGGTGCCAGAGGGAGCCAGCTGCCTACCCACTGTGTCCTGCTCACGCCACCTGGCCAAGGTTCCTTAGGTCCTGGCATGTGCTCAGTGTTGTGTGGCCCAGCTGGTCAGTAAGCTCCTGCCCCTCTGTGCTCCGCCCAGGCAAGGCCCCGCTGGTGTGGTGAGAGCTGGGGAGGCCTGGGAGAGTGGGGGGGGGCTCCCTGAGGGGACTCCCTCTCCACCACTCAGTGCTCGCTGACCCGTGCCCTCTGTCCCTCGAAGACTCTGCATAGCCTGGAGCTGGAGGCTCTGCGCCTGAGCTTGAGCAACCTGCACACAGCCCAGCTGGAGCTGACCCAGGCCAACCTGCACAAGGAAAAGGAGACGGCCCTGGTGGAACTCCGCGAGATGCTGAACGACAAGCGGGCACAGGAGGTGGCGCTCATCCAGAGCCGCCAGTGCTTCGAGCTGGAGCACGTCCAGGAGCAGCATCGCAGGGAGAAGGAGGAGATGGCCTCCCAGCACCAGCGGGACCTAGGTACCGTGTGCCCCAGCCGGCCTCCTGGGTGTGTGTGTCTGTGTGTGTGTGTGTGTGACTGTGTGTGTGTGTCTCTGTGTGCGTGTGCGCTCCTCAGGACTCAGCCCAGCTCCTCAGGACTCCTGTCTGCTCTTAAAGAGGAACTCTTGTGGGTTATATTTATTAATATCTACTTGAATTAAAATGAAACCACCTTGGTATTATTCATGCTGTTATCATGGACTCTCCCCGCCAGGGGATCTACTGGGGTCCCCGCATTGTCGCCCTTGAAGAAGTGCCTGACTAGGCCAGCCCCAAGTTCAGCCTGGGTGACAGCAGTGACCCTGCCCTGTTCCCTGTGGCTGGATCCCGGCTGCCTGGCCTCAGCTCCCAGTGCCGTGCTGGGGCTGGCTAGGAGATCCAGGGAGGCCCAGCTTTTGGTTCAGAAAGGAGATTGGCTGTGTTTGCTTGCCAGTCTTTATTAAAGGGATTCTTTGCGAGAATTTCTCTGTGCACTTAGGCCCTGACAGTCTGCAGTGTGTTGTGCCACTGGGCTGACACGGCTGGAACGGCGCTCAGAGTTGGTGAAGATGGGCTTGGCTTGTGTGTTGCGCCCGTGCAGACCAGAGTGCCTCTGGTCACCACACTTTGGGAGAAGGCTGCAGGTCTGATGGTTACTGTCGACCTCCCTTGGGTTTGGCAGCCAGGGCTCTGCCGGTCTGGGGCCTAGTTAGCGGGCAGTGGCGGTCAGCCAGTGTCCCAGCCTGAGCCTCAGGGCTCCCCCCCCCCCCATGCTCTGCTCTTTCTTCCTCCGCATCGTTCCTCATGTTTCCGCCCTGTTTCTATCCGTGCCCGTGTCACCTCGGGAGCCCTGTCCTGCTGGCTGACTTGGCTCTCTCCTCCCCCTGTTCCCCATCTTTCCGAATGCTGCTGGTGGAAGCTGCTTGGGAGTGGCTAAATCTTAACCGGAGCCTTTCTTCCCCACGTGGAGAGACCCCCGAGATCTCATTCCAGTGGCCCTCATGGCATTGCTCTTGCCTCATTTCCCATTTTCAGCGTCCAGTTTTAATTTGCCCTGGTGATGGGTGTCCCTGGCCCTGTGGAGCCTACCCCGTAGGCCCAGCAGGAACGGTGTCTTTTCCTTGTCCACATTCTTTGAGACCCACGTTGTACAGGCTGGCCCTGTCCCGCCCTGGGAGCCTCTTTCCTACTCTCCTGGAAGGCCCCGTTCACAGGCTGTGCACCCCATTGCCGAGCGACAGGAGAGGAGCAGGCTGCAGGCCGAGAAAGTCCATGTGCAGGGCCGTTGGAAAGCCAGCTCACGTTCATGGCCAACCTTGTTTCATTTCAGCTGACCTGGAAAGGAAACTGGAATTACAAGTGGAGGCACACGCACAGACGTTGGAGGTAGCTTCTCCTGCCCTTGTTTGCCTGGTTTGCTTTGTGGTGCCAGGGCCCCGGCCCACTCCCACTCGGCTCGGGTCTCCCCTGCACACAGCCCATACCCACAGGCCTCGGATGTGCTTCTCTCTGGGGGGATCTCCACAGTCTGGACCTCCTTGTGGGGTGAGAGGTGCCAAGCCCTTTGCCAGCCCCGGAGGGTCTCCTCCTCCTCTCCCCACCTTCCCCAGCCTTACATGCCTGCCTGCCTCCTATACGGCTTCCACAGGGGCCTGTGATCTGTGCTTGGTCTTTTGTCAGACACTGAAGGGAGACTGCGACCTGGAGAAGGGCTTGTGCTTGAGAAGGTTAGAGGAAGAGCTGTCTGAAAAGCATCAGGCGGAAGTGGAGAACGTGCGCGCGTCTCTGAGGGCCGAGCTGGCTGAGCAGAAGGCCGAGCTGGAGAAGATGGGCCGCGACAAGGCCCAGGCTGAAGGTAGGGCGGGTCCTGCGTGTTCGCAGCGGCCTCAGTGCTTTGTGATCCATAAGGAAAAGAGTGTATGTGGGTGGCGCCACAGTGGAGAGTGCGGGCACGCAGACCCTGGCTCCCCGCCCCTCTGTGGTGCTCTGGCCCAGCCACTTGGCCTCCGTCTGCCCGCCAGGTGCTTGTGGGGGAGCCAGGGAGATGTTGTGCCCCATGCCTTGTTCCCATCCATTCCCTTTCCTTTTCCTTTAAAAACTTCATTCTAGATTCCCTTCTCCTGTAGTCTTTTAACGTATCAGGCTTTGCTCTGGGTATGAATGCAGGCGGCATTTTACTATCAGAAGAGCAGCGTTCCTTCGTGGCTGGGAGGGGGCATGGGTGGGGAGCCCTCTAAGTCCTTGGGTGTGGCATTCTGTCACAATGCCAGTTTGACAGAACAAATCCTTTTGTTAAGGGGATTCATTCTGGGGTCTTGAGGTCACAGGTTCCCTACCCCTGGGAGGGAGAGAGCCGCTTTACTGTCTCTGCTTGTGGAGAAGGGACCAGTGCACCTGGGAAGGCCGCCCAGGGCCTGTGCTGAGCTGGGCCTTGACCAAAGACGTGGGCTGCTTTTCTTGCAGCCGCTCTCAGGAGCGCGCAGGCCCAGCACCACACTGCGCTTCAGGATCTTCGCCAGCAGCTGCAGCTCAAGCATGGCCAGTATTTGGAAGACATGAATCTGAAATTCAGAGAAAAGCAGCAGGAGGTGGGTGGCCAGATGCGGCTTCCACGTGCTCTTTGGTCTGCAGCGCACAGAGACTTTGGAATCTCCTCTAGGGGTTGGGGGGGTTGCTTCCCACCTTGTCCTCACCTAAAATGACCAGCTGGGTGTCCTAAAGCTGTGATCCTGAGGCTCTCTGGGGTACGTGCACATTGGCGCTTTACCCCGACTGTATTTGTGACGCTAACAGCTGGGGTGTGTGTGTGTGTGCGTGTGCGAGTGTGCGCGCACGTGTGTGTGTGTGTGTGTGTGTGTGCCTGTGTGTTCCTGCATATTCCTGCTGCGTCCTCTGTGGCACGAGTGCCTCGTTTTCCCTCCTGAGGGCCCCAGCAGATGTTGGCACCTGCATTACAGTTGTGGAAGCCAGTGTTCAGAGAGGTCCTGGGCCTCGCCCACCAGGTCACTGCCTGCAGGTGTCCCTCGTACCCAGGCTGCCTGAGCCCCTGGTGCGCCGACCTGCCCACGGCCCGCCGTCCTGCCTGATGCCTCTCCCCTCCCATGCAGCTGGACTCCCTCCAAGCCTCCTACCAACAACTGCAGGCCCAGTCTCAAGAAGAAATCCAGCAGCTGTGGTCTCAGCTGGATTCTGCGCGAGCAAATCGCCAGGAGCTGAATGGTAAGTTTATGTCCCCCTGTGTGCCAGACACTGTGTCAGGCGCTGAATGTCCCCTGCCCTCAAGAAGCTGTGGGCTGTAAGGGAGACTCCCAGTGAGGAAGCTCCCTCTCTCAACACAGGTCGCCCCCTCCTCTGCTACATAGAGTGGCTGAAACCTTGAGAGCATAAGTGAGTTAAGTGCCCAAGGTCACCTGAACAGGAGACGTCGGAAGCAGGGTGGGAGCTCGCGTCCTCCTGGCCCTCAGCCTGGCTCTCCACTCGCTACCCCTCTCCCCCGTCCCACTCTGGTTCTAAGTGTGTCCAGCCGGAAGGGGCCCTGCAGAGGTAGCCACAGCCCTGGGATGCGGAAAGCTGCAGTGATGGGCTGGGGCTCTGGGGTAGGACACCTAGGGGAGGGCAGTGGCACATAGTAGATCAAGATGGCGAAGTTCTTGCCCCTCCCAGCAAATAAAACTGAAGCTGGGAAATAGGTGCTGGCCGAGACCGGCTGTGGGCCGGTGCTCATGTGTCTTGTGTATGCATGTCATGATGTGTGTCCTTACGTGAGGCAGCTGCCAGTCAGTGCACGTTTATTAAGCTCCTACTTTGTGCTGGATGCTGTGCCAAGCCCGAAAGATACAAAAAAGACAGTCACGGCTCTTGCGGGGCCTCCCAGTCTGATGAGGGAGACAGGTGTCAACAGCTCCTTGCCGGCACGAGGCTTCCCAAGTGGGGGGGTGAGGTCTTAGAGAAGGTGGGGTTCCAATTGGGACCTGAAGGAAGCCGGGAGCTGGGTGAGCAGAGCGCAGGAGGGAGAGCATTCCAGGCCTGGGGGTGGCCAGAGAGAAGGCCCAGAGCCGGGGAATGGAGGGTCGGGGGCAGCCGGGAGGCCGGGGACATGGGATCCAAGAGTGCGTGGTGCAGAGTGAGGTGTGAGAAGCCTGGAAAGGGAGGAAGGGGCTGCATTATGGGCAGCTCCTAAAGGCTATAGGGAGCCACTGGAACATTTTGGGTGGGGGGAGTGACACGATCAGCTGAGAGTGGAGGGAGGAGGGACAGGAGTGGGGCAGACCTCCAGCAGCTGTGTGGCGGTCCAGGGGCAGAGGCTTTGCAGAGGTGACATTGGCAGGTATTGGCACAGAGATTGGGTATGGAGGTCACAGTCGTGGAGGCTGGTGGTGGGAAGGATGTCCCCTGGACATCCAGCCTGAGAGGGCGGGGAGGAGCAGGCGATTTGGCAGGCGTTTGTTTCAGCTGTGTCTGGCTCTCTGTGACCACCTGGGATTTTCTAGGCAAAGATACAGGAGGGCTGGGCCATCTGACAGATGAGGAGACTGAGGCAGACGGAGGGAAGTGACTTGCCCAGGGTCACATGGCTAGTCAGTGTCTGAGGTCAAATTTGCACTCAGGTCTTCCTGACTGCTGGCTGGCCCTCTAGCCACAGCACCACCCTGCTGCCCTCATGGTCATTAATTCCATGGGAGCTGATGTCATCCCCAGGTGAAGTCACACAGAGATAGACGGGAAGAGGGCCCAGACAGAACTTTAGTGATCCTTGAGGTTAATCGGCACCACCAGACACCTGAGACGGGCATGGCGTGCCAGGTGGGAGGAGCACCTGGAGAAAGGCCATTGGATTTGGTGGGAATTGGCAGCTGTGGGCATCAGCTTGTGGGTGAGGGATGGCCTACTGTGTTCACTTTCACCCGAATCCCAGGCTCTGTGTAGTAATGAGAAGGCTCTGATCATGGGCAGGTGCGTCCAGCAAGGCTGTGTGCGGCCTCAGCCCTTCTTTGTCAGTAGCTGAAGGGAAGATGGCCTCAGGCTGGCCTGGGCAGTCTTGGCGTTTGGGGATGCCCTGGTCCTCTGGAAGCACTGGCCCTGGGAAGCCGCCAGCCACATGCTTCCAGTTCCCAATGACGGGAGGCCTCTTCCCCGTCACAGAGCTCAGGGAGCAGCTTCTGGCGCGAGCGTCCCATGTGGAGCAAATCGAGCACCTCAAACATGACTTTGAAGAGCAACAGCAGCGGAGGAGGGGCGAGCACGAACACGAACTGGAGCAGCTGCGCCTTTACTTTGAGCAAAAGCTGCGGGATGCCGAGGAGAGCTATCGCGAAGACTTGCATCTGCTCCATCAGAGGCTGCAGGAGGTCCATGAGGACTCCTTTCTCGACTCGGCGGACGTCAGGTAAACTGGGGCAGCTCTCGGCGGCTTCCTGGACCAGCCCAGTGTCCATGTTTTGCCCATTTTGGCCTGATGGTGGGATGGCTCTACCAATGGGCTTTGTGTCCCAGCCCCAGGCTCCTGGAAGCAATCACGTGCTGCTGGGCCTGTTCCCTGGGCAGGTTTCTCTGGGGTTTCCATTTTCTTCTGATTCCCCTGTTGCCAGGAGTCACAGAAGATTCAGGCTTTTTCCAGTCCTTCCTTTTCCCTCAAACTTACAAGGGAAGAGTTCTCCCAGAAATAGGGAGTCGGGTTTTTCTGCCGTCTTAGACCTTGTACCTTCATTCTCTTGAGTAGAGAGGTCTGGGGAGGCTGGACAGGGAGCTGGCACGGGCAGACATGGTGCTTTATTCCTTTCTCCTCTCTTGTAGTTGGTCCATTGGGTTTGTGGAAGAGGCTTCAGAAGTGGAAAGAAAAGCCCATCTGGAGCAGCTGATGCTGCAGCTAGAGCAGCACAAAGTGAGTATGTGTCCCTGGTGCTTGGAGCAGGATGAGGGCAGCTTCTGGGGAGCAGGGCAGGGGCAGCTTCTAGGGAGCAGGGCGGGGGCAGCTTCTGGGGAGCAGGGTGGGGACACCTTCTGGGGAGCAGGGTGGGGACACCTTCTGGGGAGCAGGGCGGGGGCAGCTTCTGGGGAGCAGGGCGGGGGCAGCTTCTGGGTGCCAGATGGGGGCCCTGGGAGGCCTTGGCAGTCCCTCCACACTGCAGTCTGTGAGTTTGCAGGAAGGCTGATGCTTGGGGCCTCAGGCAGCTCTGGTCCAGCTGAGCAAGCAGCAAGTGCCCTGGAATTGAAGTCCCTGGGAGCTCAGGGCTTTGCTGTCCCCCCGGATCCCTCTGCAGAGGCTGACTAAATGTAGCACCAGGGGGCGTGGGGTGGGAGTGCTTTGACATGGCGCAGTGAGTCATTAGCCTTCCAGGTGGGCACATGCTTGTTCTTAACACGCCTGGGTCTGGTTGGGATTCTGTGGGGTGGAGGTGTGCTTGGCAGGCCCTTTCCCAAGTCTCCCCCCATGTCTGGCAGCGAGATGGAGGCAGGATGGCCTCATGCCCGCCCTCAAGGGCAAGGCCTGTCTCATTTTGGTCTCTGTATCCCCAGCACAGTCTGGGCACAGAGTAGGGGCTTGTTCTTTTGTTATAGTATTTCTTTCTCCAATTACGTGTTAGAACAATTTTAAAGATCTTTTTAAAGTTGTGAATTCCAGATTCTTTCTCTTTCCCGTTCTCCCCAAGCAGTCTGTTCTAGGTTATACATGTGCAATCATGTAAAACGTTTCCATGTTACTCGTTTTATATAAGAAAGCTCAAAAAAAAGAAAGTGAAAAAGTCTGCTTCGGTCTGTATTCAGACACCTTAATTCCTTCACTGCAGGCAGATAGCGTGTTTAATCCTAAGTCCTTCAGGATTCTAGTAGAGGCTTATTTAATTAGTGCTTTAGGGGAGCTAGGTGGTGCAGTGGTGAAGCACCAATGCAGTTTTCACAGCGCCGATGGCTTCTGTAATTAATATGCTAGCATGGTTCTCAGTTGCAAAATATAATTCCATATAGAAGACAGAAGCAAAAACATTTATTCAGCCACCAGAAAACCAGATCCCAACGCCCTAAAGTCAGACCCATCATAGTAGCAAAGAAGTTAATACGCCATAGCACGGCAGGGAGCCGCAGCATCCTTTAGCCTTCCCACAAGCCCGCTGTCCCCCTCGAGGCTCCTCCCCCACAGACTCCGGTCCCAGCGCCACGACAAGTGGCGAGCCTCGGACCTGGTGCCTCCTTTACTCTCTGTGTGACCCTGGGCTGGTCGCTTACCTGTCCTGCCTGTTTCCT
This sequence comes from Pseudochirops cupreus, assembly GCA_028627135.1. NCBI lineage: Eukaryota > Metazoa > Chordata > Mammalia > Diprotodontia > Pseudocheiridae > Pseudochirops > Pseudochirops cupreus. The sequence goes on along the minus strand of CM053584.1, from coordinate 394,380,621 downwards.
CATCTGTCTGTAGAGTGAGGACAGCAGCCTCTGCCTGCTCCCCCCCAGAACCCTGTTTGTGAAGCGCTTTGCAGACCGTGAGGCACTCGATCGTGGGCACAGCGTCCCTTTTGTTATTTTTGTTATTATTTTGGTCTTTTTGGAGGGGAGAAGGCGGGGCAGTTGGGGTTGTGACTTGCCCAAGGTCACACAGCTAGTAAGCGTGAAGTGTCTGAGACCGGATTTGAACTCAGGTCCTCCTGATTCCCAGGTCGGTTCTCTATTCACGGCACCATCTAGCTGCCCCTTGTTGTTATCATTGATGTAAAACGCCTACATTGTACATGAATCAGATGAAGCAGGAACCCAGCACCCTGCCCCGAGTGCTGTGAAAAGTGTAAAATGCCCAGTGCCTGCTCCTCGTGACTCTCTTCCTTGGTCCTGACAAAGCCTTTCATCTTGGGCACGTGCCTGGCCCTGAGAAGCTGCAGTTTGCTCCTTTTTCATGCTGGTGGTGACTCTTGCCCCAGTCCCTGCCTCTTGCGGGTTGCCCAGAGGAAGACACCCTGACACCCTGTGACCCCTGAAGGCTCTGGCAGGAGCTGTCTTTTCCTACTCAGCTTCTCTAGGACAGGGACTTGTCCTGCTTCTCAGGCCATGGCTGAGATAAGCTGGGTGTGTGGCTAAGAAAACCAGGGTTTACTGGGTTTGGAGAAGGGAGAGCTGGGTGTCAGCTGCAGAGCTGTCCGTGGTGGCAGTAGAGAAGGTGAGCCCCGGAGAGTGAACAGCTCGTCTTTCGTAAGGAGTATTGGGAATCTGGTTTTGAGCTCTGCTCCATCAGAGGCTCGAGGCCTGAGCTCAGGCGCCCCTCTCTGTGTCTGAAGAAGAGCCTTTTCCTACTCACCTCAAGTGAAATTGTGCTGACTCTTAGTGGGGACACATTAGTCACCCCAACTTAATGTGACCCGTTCTGGAGTTTAAGTGAGGAAGAGCTAAAAGCAGGTTGGCCCCTGGCTCCTGGGGATGGTCTCCAGTGGTGCTACTGTGGTGATTGTGTAAGTCCCTTGGACCCTGTGGGGCCTCCAGGGTAGTGCTTTAGTGCAGGGCAGAGCTGTGGATGGGGCACACAGAAGGCCGGCTCTTGACTCTGGTGCCCTTGTCTTGACTTCTGTAGGAGGGGATAGCACATTTGAGGCTGCAGCTTGAAGAGAAGCACCGGGATGAATTGGATGCATTAAAGGCTTCTCTGGAGACTTATCACAAGGAGAAGCGTGTGGCGGAGATGGAGAGGGAGAAGCGCCAGCACTGCCTCGACCTTGAGGAGCTGCGTGCTCGCCTGACAGAGGAGCATGGGAAAGGTAGTGCTGGGCCCCTGCGTCGGAGAGCCAGCCCATCCCCAGGGGGTAGCAGGGCTTGTCACTCATTTTTAGCCAGCGTTTTTAAATGAGAGGCAGATATCAAAAAGAGAAGGGAGATGATGAGAAATCTCTGCTGATCCGAACCTGCCCCCAAAGCACAAAGCGTCTCTACTGTGGGAGAGTCTAGGTTCTTGTCTTCCCTGGCACAGCTCTTTGGAAACAGTTCCTGAAGGAAACACCTCATTGTAGCGTAGAAACACCTGATATGATTCAGTGGTTCCGGGCCAGCCTGGTCTAGGCCATTCCAGGCCAGTCCAGTCCAGTCTTGTTCAGTCTGATCTAGGCCAGGCCAACCCAGCCCAGCATGGTATGGTCCAGTCTTGTTCATTCTGCTCCAGTTTGGTTCAGGTGGTCCAGGGCAGCCCAGCCCAGGCCCATTTCAGTCCAGTACAGTCTTGTTCAGTCTAATCTAGGCCAGGTCAGGCCACCCAGCATGGTGTGGTCCGGTCCACTCAGGTCCAGTCTTGTTCAGTCTAATCTAGGCCAGGCCAACCCATCCCAGCATGGTGTGGTCCGGTCCACTCTGGTCCAGTCTTGTTCAGTCTAATCTAGGCCAGGCCAACCCATCCCAGCATGGTGTGGTCCGGTCCACTCTGGTCCAGTCTCGTTCAGTCTGGTCCAATTTGGTTCAGATGGTCCAGGGCAGCCTGGCCCAGGCCCATTTCAGTCCAGTCCAGTCTTGTTCAGCCTAATCTAGGCCAGGTCAGGCCAGCTCAGCATGGTATGGTGTGGTCCGATCCACTCAGGTCCAGTCTTGTTCAGTCTGCTCCAGTTTGGTTCAGGTGGTCCAGGTCAGCCTGACCCAGGCCATTCCAGTCTAATCCAATCAAGTCTGGTTGCATCTGATTTGATCTGGCCTGATTCAATCCAGTCCAACAAATTGGCATTAACCCTACTGCACTTAAGGCATGGTGGTTAGCTGGGCGTATAATGGTTTGTAAAGACACAGTCCTTAGGCTCAGGGAGCTGACCTTTTGTTCCTGGGGTGACTGGGGGCGATGATGTGCATCCTTAGAAGCCTCAGCCAAGACAGGATTTGGTCAGGGAGGGAACCAGTGGCTGGAAGCCATCAGGGAAGGCTTCTTGGGGAGGGAATGCTGCACTGAGCCTTGGGGGAAAAGAAGGGTTCTGGAAGGGTTCTGTGAGGGGGTAGGGGCACAGAGATTCCAAGCCTACCAAGTCCACATTGCAGCCACGTGGCCATCATGACCAAGTGCTGTTCTGGGGTGCTCTGCTGGGCCCGCTCCTTAGGGCATCACGCAGGTCCCTGGACTAGCGTGACGTGAACGCCTGCCCTGCACAGCCCAGCCACGATCGTCCATCTTGGGTTTCTTGCAGAGATGATCCAGGTGAGACTACAGTGTGCTCAGGATGCTGCCCGCCAGGTGGAAGCAGAGGTGGCAGAAAGGGTCTCCTTGGTCCTGGAGGATGACCGAGCCAGGGCGGCCCAGCTGCAGGCCAAGGAGGGCCTTATTTCACGACTCACAGAAGAAGTTGGCCTCGCAAGGACAGAACATGCTGAACTGCAGGAGAAGCTGCAGTGTGAGATCAATCTGAAGGAGGAGGCAGAGAAAGTGAGTGCTGGGGGCTGATGGGAGGCTTGCCCCTCTATCCTAGCCCCACGTGCCTCACACTGCTCGCTCCTCACTTGTAGGCCGAGCATTGGCATTTTTGCTCAGCCTCCCTTGGGACTGGGACTCGTGAGAGTATAAAGGGCAGACAGTGTGCTGGCTGGGCTCCCTTTGGGAGAGTCCTCGACTTGGATCCTGGCTCCAGACCCAGCTCAGGAGGGAGCCTTGGACAAGCTCCTGGGTTTATGGCGAGGGCAGTGCCAGTCTGAGAACACCCAGAGCTGCTTCACGGGAGAAGGCATCCCTTCCTCGTCTTCATCTCCAGCCCAAGGGGCCCGGCAGGCCCTCCTTGGATTACCTTTTATCTCAGGATCCACTATGGCAGTGGTTCTCAACCTGTGGGTCATGACCTCTTTGGGGGTTGAACGACCCTGTCACAGGGGTAACCTAAGGCCATCGGAAAACACATTTCCGATGGTCTTAGGAACCGAGATACCTCTCCTCTGACCATCTACAGGCAGGTCTGCCCACATACAGATACGCCCACATACGAGTGTTAAAGGGTTGCAGCATTAGGAAGGTCGAGAACCACTGCACTAGGGTCTCTACCCTTCAGAACCCCAGCCTTGTCATGGGTTCTGTGCTGTGAATGACAGGCGGGCCCTGCCCCAGAAGTACTGATGGGTGGTAGCGGAGGTGACAGCTTGGTGACACTTAGAAGGCCTTCTAGGAGGGCAAGGGCCCCAGTGTGGTCAGTGTTGGAGAAAGGTGAGAATTCCTGTCGGGACTCTGGAGGTATGGGCTGGGCCACAGGAGGCGGGGGGAAATGGGAACGGTCCATGGGGCCTGACTGTGGCCTGCGCACAGTAGGTGCCAGAGCTTTACTTGGTCCTCCACACACAGTGCTCCCAGAGAGGCCTTGCAGGGCCGAGCACTTCTCTCTGTGCCCAGCAGCCTCCTCCCCCCTGTTGAAGTCAAGGTGGTGTGAGCTTTTGGGGCTGCTACCTCACCCTCTTGACCAAGCTTGCTGTCCTGTAAGAACCCCATCTCCTTTTCAGAAAACCTGCCATCTATTTTCTGCCGTCTTATATTTGTGGAGTTGAGTTTTTGATACCCAAGGCGAGACTTGCTGTTTTTAGAAAACTGTATTGATTTTTATCTTATTTGGGTCAGCCCAGTGCCTTCAGCCATCCAGATCCTTTGGGACCTTGCCTGTTGGCCAGTTTAGTGGCTTCTCCCAATGTGATGAGTGTGCCCTGGGTCAGAGGGTTAAAAGGCCCCAGAGCCAAGCACACATTCCTCCAGCTTTTTCCTTGGCCCCTCCTGTGTGGTCCAGGAAGCCACAGATGTGACTTTGGATAGGCGCTCCCTTTCTGAGGATAATGCTCTTCCCAGGGCTGTGAGGGCTGGATATAGCTGCAGGCCTGGAGTGGGCTGAGTCAGGCCCCAGGCCACACAGGGAGGCTGGAGCGTGTGCTGTTTACAGAGGTGCAAGAGACACAGTTTCTGGATAACTTCATCATTTATTCATAAGCCAGCAGCTTATTGACAAAAGGATGCTCAGAGATCCCTCATGGTGGTGGGATCAGTTTATACGCCTTTCGAAGAGGTGGAGTTCCTGAGGGGTGGCAGTCAGCACCAAACTGGGTGTGAAGGGCTTGACGTCTGTGACTTCGGTCTTGGTCAGAGACATAGATTTCCATGTCACTTGTCTGGATAATGGGGAGAACTGGCCTTTGCCAGGCCTGTGTGAGCACACACAGGGAGCAGAAATGCAGCCATCACCAGCCTCTGATTGGAGCTGGGCCTGGGGCCGTCTCTCTCCCTTGCTGGTGGGTTTCTGGATAAGGAAGTAGGAAGGGGAGAAGCCTCGGTCCCAATATGCCCAGCAGTTATTCCCCATGAGAGCCATCTTCCGTTCCCACGAGCACAGAATTCCCCCCTAACAGGCCTGATTCCTCTTTCTGTAGATAATGCGTCATCTTGTCGAAGACCATCAAAAAGAAATAGAGACAATGAAGGAAGAGATTCAGCAGATGATCGGCCGGGACAAGGACAAAGAGGAAGCCTGGCAAGGCCGAATCAGGGATCTCAGCAGGAAAGCTGAAGAGAGGCTGGCCACGCTGGCCCGGGAGCTGAAGGGCAAGGCCGAGCAGGAGCAGCGGGCCTTGAGTGAGGTGTTTGACCTCCGTGTCACGGAGATGGAGCGGCTTCGAGACCAGCAGGCAGCCGACATTGCGAGGCTGGAGCGGTCCCTGCGAGAGCGGGATGAGAGCCAGGCCCAGGAGGAGGCCGCCTGGCAGGCGCGGGCTGCCCAGGAGCTAGAGGCGGTGAAGGCCCAGATGTCCAGAGAGCTGGAGGAGGCCACCCAGAGGCTTCAGGAGCTGCAGACCAGCCAAGTGAGGTTGGTGACTGAGGCCCAGGGGGCTTCCTTTGGTACCACAAGAGGCCTGGGAGAGGTGGCCAAGGCCAGAGGAGTTCTGTGACCTGTCTGCTTTGTCCGCTGGTGTGAAGGGGAGAAAGTGCTTTGAGGTTTGCAGGATGCTTTACAGAAGGGATGGGCTATCATCATCCATTTTACAGATGAGCAAACTGAGGCAGGCAGGTGCAGTGATTAGCATTTGAGGAGGGCCCCTGTGCCAGCCTCTGCCTCCATGGTTAAGAAGGGCCTCTCGGAGAAGGTGGCCTCGGAAAGAGCATTTCAGGCAGGTGTGAGCAGTGGCCCAGCTGGGAGATGAAGCTATTGAGGAGCAGAGTTGGACTGAGCTATGGGAGCGTCAGGGATGGCAGAGTAGAGCTTGAGGGGGGTGCTGTCAGCCCAGGACGCGTATGCCATGGGTGTATCAGCATGTCCCATAGAGTGGCGTAAGAGAGAGGCTTGAAGCAGATGGACCAACAGAACAGTGTTGACCAAGTTCACACTGACATCGGGGCCACCAGGCCGGCTTATGGCTCCCTGGAGACCACCACGGGCTAGCCTCGTTTGGTGCATTTTGATTTCTTCTGTAGTCACAGTGGCCTCAAGGATCTGCCAAGGGGTCTGGCGGTCTCTGCCAGCGTAGGCCACCTCTGACTTAGGGGTGAGAAGATGCTGAGAAGGGGGTAGGAGGAGGTGGAGGCAAGCCCTGAGGATGTGATTGTTCTGGGGCTTGAAGGATCGGGACTCCTGGAAGCCGGATGGTCCCCTGGGCAGTAGGGAGACTGGACAGAGTCAAGCCATTTGAGGCCAAGGGGCAGAAGCAAAGTCCAGGACCACACTGGGTGTGTGACCTCCTGGTTTTCTGAGCCAAGTGGGAAGGGCAAGGCTCCCTTTCTCTGGGAGGTGGGCCCCTCCCCGACTGGAATGTAAGGTCTTTGAGGGCTGGGCCTATGTTTGCCCTGGGGGTGGGGATGGGGAAGCTAGTCTGCTTGTATAGAGAGAAGAAGGGGCAGGGTGGTGGAGGTAGAGTTGGGAAGGAAGCTTCCTGTGGGATTTACCCCAGGGATGCAGATTCCACCCCTGCTCCAGCAGCAGACGCCCATTCTCCTAGGATGAGGAAGTATGGGCCCTGCCCACCTGGAAGATGGCCTGGGGATGGAGGTATCTGGGCTTAGAGTTACCCCGGAGCCTGCCTCCCAGGCTTTTTCTTGATGGCCCCTGGGCTGTGGGGCTTCCATGGTGCCCTTGGTGCTGGGTGGTTTGTCCTTCCAGTGTTTGCTTTTTGCCATAAGCTCTGTCCTTTCTCTAGCCGTCTTGCCAACCATCATGCTTTTTTCCCGTCTGTGTCCTGGATTCTACTGTCCTGATCTCTGCAGTTCTAGGTTGGGGGTCTTGTGGCCGCAGTGCCGGCCCTGGAGCCGTGAAGGCCTCAGTCCTTGGGCAATGCCCGGTCAGGGTTTCCTCCCAGGTCGTTGTGAGGAACGGATAAAACGGTGTTTGTAAAGTGCCTGGAGCATAGCAGGCTCTTCCTGATCTTCTGGGCCCTTTCCCTGCCCCTGGAGCCTCCTCAGCAGGTGGCCTTGTCTGTAGCTGCTCTCTTTAGTAAAGAGCTGCGGCTTCAGCCTCCCAGGCACCGAGGACAGCCTGCTTACAGCCTGTGCCTTTTACATTTGATTTAGATCCTTGGAAGAACAGAGAGAAACGACGCAGAAGCTCACTGAGAGACAAGATGCTCTCTTCCGGGAGCTGCAGGAGGAGCACGCCAGTCAGCTCCAGATGCAGAGTCACCAGCTTCAGGAGAGGCAGAGGCAGCACACTGAGGCCCTGACCAGCGAGCTGCGGGCCCAGCACCAGGAGGAGCTGGATGCCCTCAGGGCTTCCTTACAGAGCCAGCACCAGGCCCAGCTGGACGCCCGTGTGGCCGAGCTGCAGGCCCAGCACCGGGAGGAGCTGGACACCCGTGTGGCCGAGCTGCGGGCCCAGCACCAGGCCCAGCTGGACGCCCGTGTGGCTGAGCTACGGGCCCAGCACCAGGAGGAGCTGGACGCCCGTGTGGCCGAGCTGCAGGCCCAGCACCGGGAGGAGCTGGACGCCCGTGTGGCCGAGCTGCAGGCCCAGCACGCTGCAGAAATTAGTGAGGTGGAAGCCAAACACTTGTCGAATCTGGATTCTTTGGAGTCTTGTTACTTGTCTGAGATTCAGACTATACAGGAAGACCACAGCCATGCTCTGGAAGGGCTGCAGGGGAGGCTCCAGGAGCAGCTGCGGGCCAAGGAGGCCGAGCACCAGGTGCTGTTGGCTCAGGAGAGGGAGAAGCACCAGCGAGAGCTGCAGCTGGCCCAGGAAAGCCTCAGAATCAAGATGACCGCCGATCATCTTGAGAAGCTGAAAGTCCTGGGTGCGGAGCTGCAAGATGCCCATCAGGTGAGTGTGTGCCCGGGTGTGGGCCTGTGGGCATCGCCAGGGTTACCGTGCCCTGCCTGCAGAACGGCTTGCCGGATACATGCTGGTTATCCTGAGGTGGGGCAGAGTGGCGCAGGAAAGTTGTGGCCACACGTTTGTTTTGGCAGCCTGGCCTTGCTTATTGTAAAGTTTTACGAGGAGGAAGGAATTTAATTTTGTGGCAAGTAATTGTTGGCCTAGAAAATCCATGGTCTGGGTTTAAGGTGAAAGCAGCCTGTTGTTAGAAGAGAGATTGGGTTCAGATGTGAGCCTCTCTTTGCTGGCATGTACTCACACTGGCTCATCCCTGAGGCTGGCATCAGACTGGCAGGAACAGAAAAGCAAAAATTCTGAACCCTGTAGTGACATGGTGCCGTGCTCCTCATTTACAGAGACTAGACTTCCATTTTCTCCTTCCCTAATTCTGCATGTCCTATTCAACTTCAGTTAATGATGAGAGATGTGAGAAAACATTTTAGAAAGACCCTAGACGTTGAGGCCATACTTGGAACCTTCCCCAAGGGAGCCCTTGGGGACAATCTGCAGCAACATTCAGGGCTAGGGGTGGCAGTCACTGGGAAGGAAGCTGGGACTCTTGGTGTGCTCTCCAGCTCTCCTGGGCAGCCTGCCGTTTGGTTGCTAGGATGAAATGCCCCAGCAGATGGTTCTGAGTTTTACTCTCCTTGACTACAGACTCCTGGGAGATGCTCTGACTGCATCCCTTTTCCTACCAGGGCCCCAAAAAGTACCAGATGTCAGTCTGGACTTGAGGCCCAGACGATCTGGCTTCTTCATAAAGTGAGCTCGTTTTCTGGGGGAGCTGACCTCTGTAATTCCTATGGGGGAAGCAGAGCGAGGGGGTGTGTTACAAGTCCTGGCTGGGTCATGATGAGCTCCCTGTGAGCTCACTTAGACTATAGTAAAACTGGCCTTCAGTTTAAAGGAAAATGAACCGGGAAGTCCTTACTCTGGAGAAGGAGAGCACGTGAAGGACAGAAAGAACTCGGAAAACTCTCTGGGTTTTCTCTCATGAATGTTAGTTTGGAAATAGTGTAGAGCCTTTCTTCATTCTCCTTTCTGGGTTCAGCTCCGGTCTTCGGTAGGGGTTCCACTGTGCAGAGGTCTGGCCGCCAGAGGGACTGGGCTCTTTCCAATGATCTCTCTTGTAGGAGGAATTGCAGGCAGCCCTTCACAGCCAGAGGTGTTTGCTGGAGGAAGAAAACAACAAGGCTTTAGATAGACTGGGCACAGAGGTGCTCCGCATGGAGGAGCAGCACCGGGAGGCCCTTCAGGAGCTCAAAGACATGCACGTGGCTGAGCTTGAGAAGCAGAGGGCTGAAGCCAGGCAGCAGCTCCAGGAAGAGCTGGGCAGACTGAGAGCTGAGTGCGAGGTGAGCCTGGGGAGCAGTGGGGGTGGTGCAGAATCCTCTCTGCGCTTGGTCACTTCACTGGACTGGCCCTCAGTGACCCTCTAGGTAGCTGGCTGTGAATGAACTGTTGTCCAGAGTCACATTGAGGGATGGTGCTGCCAGGGCACCGCCCTGTCCCAGAATGTGGGTGGCAGGGATGCCTGGGGGTGCCGGCTGGAGCCCCCGCCCCGGCCGCCGGCAGCTGCTGCTTCATCTTCAGTTGTGGCCCCAGCCCCTCTCTTCCCTTCCTTGAAGGCAGCAGCACAAAAGCGTGTGGGGGGCTTGCAGTGGCCTCCCTCTGAGGATCTTGACTTTTCATCCCTTTGGGATTTCTTGCCAGGTCTGGAGAGCGCAGACCCAGACCCCTTTCTGTCCTCCTGCTGCCCGGCTTGCCACGCCGCTCCCGCAGTGAGGCCCTTCTCTTCTGTTTACCCAGCTTTAGCTTACGCTCCTGCTCTCGTTCTCCGTTTTCAAGAGCCTCTCCTTGCTTCGCCTCCACTTTTTAAGAACTTAGGACCAGATCATTTTGCCTGATTTCTGCTTGGGAGATTTGGGATTCGGCAGGGCCAGAAAGACAGGGTCTGCCCCTTGGTCTTTTTACCTTTTGTTATTATTTTAGCTCATTTGATAGAAGAATCTGTTGCACTTTGATTGGAATGTTGTTGAATCATCCTTTTTCTTTTCAAAAGTTTTCTTGATCTTTTTGGTTTTCCTGTGACCTTCATTCAGATCGATGAATTCTCCCCCTCCCTTACTCAGAATAAAAAGAAATAAAAGCTGTTTGACAAAGGGAGCCTGACTGGGGCTGCGGGGTGGAAGGCAGAAAGGCGGGCTTGATCCGGGGAGTTTGCACTGGTGGCCCCTGTTCTTGCTCGGCCACCCCAGTCTTCCCCCACTTCTCTGAACCCTGCTTGCATCTCCCTCATTTCAGGAGTAGTGGCTCCCAAGGCACCCTAGGAGTTTTTGTGGGGATGGAGGGAATGTGGGAAGGGCTCCTTCATTCTCTGTCTTCTAACTTCTTCCCCTTTTCCTGGTTTTTGCTTATGGAAATCTGTTTCTGTAGACTGCCGATCCTGCTCCCTCCAGGGCCTGTGCTGGAGGAAGAGGAGTTGGCCTGCTCCGCGCTCTCTCCCTCCTCTCATCTCCCTCCCCCATCTCCAGGCTCTCCCTGTCCCCTGGCTCCTTCCCTCCTGCCTACAAACAGGTCACGTCTCCCCCATCCTGAACAAACCCTCACTCGGCCCTCCCGTGCCTGCTCACTCTGCTCCTAAACTCACAAAGCCTGTCCACACCAGCTGCCTCCACTCTCCCTCCTCTCACTCTCTTCTTAACCCCTTACAGCCTGGCTTCTGAGCCCACCATTCACCAGCACTGCCCCCTCCACAGTGACCAGTGACCTCAGTGGCCTTTTCTCGGCCCCCATTCTCCTTGTCCTCTCTGCAGCCCTGGACGCTGTGGGTCACTCTCCTCCCAGACACTCTGGCCGCTCTACGGTTTTCGGGAGCCCACTCTCTCTCCTGGTTCTCCTCCTCCCTCCCTGGCCGCTCCTTTGCTGGACCCTCCTCCTGGTCACACCCTCTACCCACGGGTGTCCCTCAGGCTCTGCCCTGGGTCCCCTTCTCCTCTCCCTCCAGACCACTTCCCCTGGGGATCTCCTCAGGTCCCAGGGATTTAAGATGATTCTCAGATCGGCCTTTCCTGCCCCACTCTCTGCCCACCTCTCCAGGTGCCCTTCAGACGTCTTAAACAGTCTGTCCAAAGTGGAGCTCGTCTTCTACCGTCCCTGTTACTATAGGGGCGCCACCCTCCCCCAGGCCCTCAGACTCCCAACTGACGAGCATCCTGGACCCTTCATTGTCTCTCAAGCCCCAGATCCAATATAGAGCCAAGGCCTGTCCGTGTCCCTGCTGCAGCCCTCTTCTCCCCTTTGACCCTGGCCCAGACCCCACCTCCCCTCCTGCCTGGACTGTTGCAATGGCTGCTGGGGGATCTACCTGCCTCATCTCCCCCTCCAGGCCATCCTCATTCAGCCACCAAAGTGATTTTCCAGGTGATTATAGGTCTGACCATGTCCCTCCCCCACTCAATAAACTGCAGGGGCTCCCAGTGGCCCCAGAATCTAATACAAAATGCTGTGTTTGCCCTTCAAAGTCCTTGGTCCCCTGCTCCATCCTCCCTTTCCAGGCTCCTACCACCTTCTCCCCACCGAATCCTCTTCCGTCCAGTGCCCAGATCTCCCAGCTGCCCCCTGACCCTCCATCCCCCGGCTCTGGGCCTTCTCTCTGGCTGCCCCCAGGCCTACAGCTCTCTCCCTCCTGTGCTCTGCTCTCTGACCTTTCCGGCTTCCTTCAGATCCCAGCTGAGACGCCCCCTCCTTACGGAAGCCTGCCCCAGGCCTCCACATCCCAGGGCCTTCCCTTTTATCCTATAGCTTGCTTTGTACCTCTCTGTTCGCGTGTTGTCCCCTCCCTGTTCCCCCCCCCCCATTAGATTGTGAGCTCCCTGAGGGGTAGGACCTGTCTTGTGCCTGGCCCAGAGTAGGTTCGTCTGCTCTCACCGGACAATAGCCCTGCCTTTGCCCAGCTTTCTGTTGCCCCTAGACCAGGGGTGAGAAACCTGCAGCCTCAAGGCCCTCGAGTGTGGCTGAATCCAGACTTCATAGATCTCCTTCATAAAAGGATTTGTTCTGTTAAACTTGGACTCTTGAGAGGGCTGCACCTAAGGACCTAGAGGCTGGTTCCCCACCCTTGCCCTAGACTCTGGGCTCCAGATCATTGTTGTAGGTTCTGCCCCATCTTAGGGCACGCTTCTTTGGGCCTGAGGCCGTCTATCCTGGGCTCACTCTTATCTCTTCCTCAGTTCAGCCTCCTGTGCTCCCTTCTCTCGCTTAGGCTGTCTGCCCTCTCCATGCAGACTGACCTGGCCAGAGGAGGTGAGTACGCCTTGGCCTGAGTGCTCCTTCCATTCCTGTTCTCCGGTTACATCCAGGTTTATGAGGCTGATTGGAACAAAAGCAGCAGTGGGTTTTAGCTTCTGAAGCTTGCGATGCTGCAGCGCTTGGCTCCTTATTCAGAAGCCTGATCGGGCAGGGGCGGGGCTGCTGTTGTGGAGGTGCAGGGTCCCCTCTGCTACCAGGGCAGCGGGGACAAGACAAGGGCTTGACTTCAGTCCTGTTGGAGGTCCTGGCAGCAGCTTTGACTCTGTGACCCTAGGAAGGTCTGGGGTGTGTGTGTGTGTGTGTATGTGTGTGTGTGTATGTGTACGTGTACAGGTGTGTGTACATGTGTATCTTCACCTTTATTTTGGTCTGGACCTAGGATCTCATCAAGGAGGCAGCAGCTTTGGGTCCCGATACAGATGGCGCCTGCTGTGAGGGGGGTAGAGAGAGAGCGTGGCACGGCTGGCAGAGCCGTGAGACACAAGCCCCAGCCCTCCTGACTCTGACCCTGGCCCACTGGCCACTCACATGTGAGCATATGTACGCGTGTGCGTTAGGTGCATTGGTGTGAATGTGTGCTTGTGTATGAGTGGTGTGTGCATGTGTGTGCCCATACGTACATGTGTGTGTATGAACACAGACTAATCTCCAAAGAGCAATTGAAACTTTTTTCTTTGAGGAGGGGGTGAGTTTACCTCCTAAGCCCAAAAGAGCAGCTTTCGGCATCGTGACTTCCCATGTATCCCTTGCAGCATCTCCACGTGCCTCCTATGATGCCCTCCTGTGGCATGGAAGGAGCCCATCCCACGTAGTCCGAGGGGAGGTCAGCAGAGGCTTTGTCTGGGGTGGCCCCATGACCATAGACCCTCCTGACCCAGCACATCCCTGCTTTACGGCCACGTTAGGTATTGTGTTGTCTGTGGTAGCTCTTTCGTGGTAAGTCTTGGTGCGCATTTGTTTATGGAGATGAAGAGCCCGGCCAATGGGTCTGGAAAGCATTTATCCTGCCTGGAGGTGTGAAGGGGCCTGGATTCTTCTTTTTTTTTTTTTGAGGCTCTATTTAAAATTTTTATTTAGGGGTAGCTAGGTGGCGCAGTAAATAGAGCACCGGCCCTGGAGTTAGGAGAACCTGAGTTCAAATCTGACCTCAGACACTTAACACTTACTAGCCATGTGACCTTGGGCAAGTCACTTAACCCCAATTGCCCTGCCTTCCCCCTTCAAAAAGCAATCTTTTATTTAGCAGCACATACTTGAAAAAACAAAGGCATTATCCCCATTCAGTTGGGTGGAGTTTGTCTATCATCTAAAGACAGGAAAGTCCAATTGCCAAAATCTTGAAGAGAACCAATGACACAACAGCCGTGCAGCAAGAGAACAAGATGTTAACGGAAGCCAAAGTGACTGCCTTGATTTCTTTCACGATCTTCAGTATTTCCCTTCTAGAACAGCACATTAGGTCAGTCAGCTTAAGAAGAGGAAAGCAGGGACAGAGAATCTACGCCGGGCTGCTGTTCCGAACGGCAAGCCTGCATAGCGAAGGCAGCCCCACAGTCAAATAGCGTCTCTTTTCAAGAACCCAGGGATTTTTTCCCTGGGCTTCAAGAAGAGATTCCAGAGGGTCTGTGACCTTGTATGGGGAAAAAAGATCTTATTTGTCATTAAGTGCTAACTGAAATTGAGCATTTCCTTCAGTTATGACTGCAAGAAACAAAACCTTCCTCTGCTTCACCAGGCTGCTCAAAAGGTCCACGACACAGAAAAGGTTAAAAATTCCTGTTTTAGATAGAAAAAGAAGGGGGGCGGAGCCAAGATGGCAGCATAGGAGCAGCAAGAAATCAAAGCTCCGACACAGCCACATCAAATACCCAAGAAATGTGACTCTAAACAAATTCTAGGGCTCTAAAACGCACACAGATACATTTCCTGCTGAAGGCAGCTCGGCTCAAAGAGACCATTTCAGCTCTGAGAGCCGGAACCAGCCCAGCCTGAAACGGTTTTTGCCCCCGGGGGCGGCTGGACGAGCCGAGCCCCGCCGCAGCGGGAGCTTCAGGACAGCAGATCTGCGACACCTGTGGCAGGATCCAGAATTATCCAGCCATAAGGAAAAAGGACTCAGGTTAGTGGAACTTGGCTAAAAACCAGGGAAGAAAAGTAGGTCCGGCCAAGCCGCCTCCAGGGCTAAGAAGCGGAAAGCGGAGGTTCTGCACCCGCTTCCGCATTGCCGCTTTAGATCTCCCGGCCTACAGTCAGCAGGGGGGCCAAGCGATCGTTTAGAGGCCAAGTGCTCTCGTGTTGAGCGGGCTGGATCCGGATTGCGGTCTTGGGTGGTGGTCCTGAGGTTTTTTTTCAGTGAGTTGGAGCTGAGGAGGGACCCAGCAGCCTCCTAAAGGCTCCAGCAGCTGGGAAAACCCCAGTGATTTGGGACAGAGCTGTTCCCTCTGGAAGCAGAGTTCCACAGAACTAATTAAAAAAAAACAAAAACAAATCATTGAATGGTGACCATGAATAAGCACAGGAAGCAAAGTAAGAACAGCAACCAAACCCTAGATTCCTTCTTTGGGGAAAAAAAGGAACAAAGCAGGGAAAGGGAGGAAGACAATGCAGTCAGAACTCCCACCCCAGAAGCTTCCAAGAAACATGAAGACTGCCTAAAAGCTAGAGATCAGCTGAAGAAAGATT
>CM053584.1:394277653-394365263 GCA_028627135.1 Pseudochirops cupreus | reverse complement strand
TATTATTGACTACATCCAACTGGAACTTGAAATACACAGGCACTGCAGTTGGGAGATCCATCCTGCCCTACCAAAAAGTGACATAGGAGAGAATAGACTGGGGGAGGGGGGAAACACTGGGATGGCTGTCTTGGGGTGGTGGGCGGGGGAAAGACTGGGAGAAAATATGTAACTCAAAAAAAATTTAATAAAATAAATTTATTATTAATAAAAAAAAAAGAAATTAACAAGCCATAACAACACAGAGAGCCATGCCATCCTTCAGCCTTCCCACAAACCAATACAAGATCAACATTTATGCACAAACCTCTCTATCTCCTTGTCTGAGCTCCTCTCTCTCCCACCTTCTTCCTAGCTCTGACTCCCAGCTTCCTGTGGCTCTGCTCTACCCTTCAGCAAACTCCTCCCACCGCTGACTACATTCAGCCTATTAGGGGGCAGAGTTTCAAAGCAGAGAAGGTTTTCAGATTCCCTCCTAGGTCTCTTAAGGGGCAGGAAAGATCTTCACATTCCCATTCCCATTACAGAGGGGAGGTCTGCCTTCCTCAATTCACTCCTTACTCTAGTCCATCTGCCATTCAGATCCTAAAATGATCCCCACCCCACCCATTCTGCCAAGTCCTGACTGATTCTGGCCAGTGCCAGGGTAGTATCTCAGCCATTGCCTCCACTTTAGTTTGTTTTCAGGAAGGTCTGTATGCACTAGACAGGAAGCTTGTGGGACTGTGTTTCAATTGCAATCCCCCTAAAATGTTGGGTTCAGTAACCTTGTTCATAAAAGAATTTTGTTGCGTGTGTGTGTGTGTGTGTGTGTGTGTGTGTGTGTGTGTGTTTGGGGTACAACTAGGTGTTATCTTGACCTTGAGACTCAGGAAGTGGTGGGGTGAGCCACTGCCTCACTTGCTGACCGTGGTGTGGAAGGCTGGAGCAGCACTGCCTGGGCTTGTCATTGCTAAGGCCATTTCAGGGCAGTGTTCAGGGAAGCCCCTTCCTGGGCGAGAGCAGCGCATTTTAGCGATGGCTCATTGAATGTCTGTCCTTTTTGTGTTTCCTTCCCAACAGTTGCAAGAAAAAGTCTTGTCTTTAAGTAATGAAATCACAGAGAGTCACGGGAAACTGGCAAAGCTGCAGGAACGGCGTGAACGCGAGCATGAGGAAGGGACAAACCTGATCTCTCTGCTGAGATCCGACATGGACCATGTCCAGCATGAAAGGTAGGGATCTCTGCCTCCTGCAGCGGAGGAGGTTGCCAGAGCTCATCCCCGTCAGTGTGGGGACCGGAAATGGCCGAAGGGAGTTCTCAGCCTTCTGGTTGTTCTTATGTTCCAGTCTTTAGTTTGGGCTCTAAGTGAAATGTAGCTCCTGCCTTGATTGATGTAAAGAATGGAAAAGCTATTGGTAGTTCTTGTGGTCAAGAAGCTTATTTTCTGAGTGGGCCGTGGTTGTTTGCAGCTTGTCTCTCCTGTTAGATCGTAAGCTCCTTTTGCCTCTCTGTATCCCCAGGCTTTTCATAGGGCCTGGCCCATAGAGGTATTTGTTAAATGTTGATTGATTACCACAGATCGCAGCAGACGGTGGACCCTTGTTCTAAAGGGCCATAGAGGTTGAAGCTTAGGGTACCACACAGAGGTATAATCTGTAACATGTGATTGGCTCAGTGGGAGATTTGGCAGCCTTGTAAGAACGCGGCCTCCTCCCCTTCTGCACATCTGGAACCTTTTGGCACCATCTCCCATCCTGAGCCTGAGGAGTGGCAGCTCTCTCTTCTCAACAGACTGCCTGTTGCTCTCCTTCTTTCCTGTCTCCTCCCGTGTTTTGTTCCCTTGGTTATCTCTGCCTCGGCCCTGCCTTCTTCAGTCTTTCCCTAGAGACTTGTCCCTTCTTTGCTTTGCACAGATATGCCCACTCTTTTTCTTTTTCTTTTTAAAATTTTTTTTATTTACTCATTTACTTTGAATTTACAAGATTCAGTTCCACAATCAATTGAGTTTCAGATTTTCTCCTCTCCCTTCCCCCCCGCCATGGTGGCGTGCAGTCATGTATAGGATCTGCAAATACTTTCACATTGTACAATAGTTTGGTCATATAGAAGGGTTGTAACCAATGAGTGATCACTGGGAAAAGAAAAAAAAAAAGCAAAACCAGACGTGAAAGAGAACGATAACGAGTTTTGCTTCAGTTTCCATTTAAACTATGGCTTTTCTAGATCCTTCTCTGAGTTTAGGCATCTCCTTCCATCCTGAGGCTTGTAGAGTTGTCTTTAGCTGTGCGTTGTTGAGGATAGTCCAGTTTATCAAGGTTGGTCATCATATGTACGATGTGTCTGTGATTGTGTACAGGTTTTGCCTGGTTCTGCTCTTCTCACTCAGCATCAGTCCGTATAAGCCTCTCCAGGTGATTATGAAGTCCATCTCCTTCCCATTTCTTATAGCACAATAGTATTCCATTACATTCATATACCATAGCTTATTCAGCCATTCCCCAATTGATGATGCCCACTCTTTTTCACTTGATCTGGCCGTCTCCAGAGACCGGCCTCCTGTGTCTTTCCTTTCTCTCACCACCAATCCCCGAAAGGTTCTTGGTGTTCACTGCCTCCCACTCTTCTCTCCCTCATGGCTCCCACCTCTGCAGCCCGACTTGAACCACTCATGCTCCGAAGCTGCCAGCCTTTTCTCGGTCTATCCTTGGAAGACACTGCTGCCAAAAGGGGCATCTGCCCCAGTCACTCCTCAGTAAGCCCCGATGGCTCCCCATGTCCTTTCTGATCACTTGTAAACTCTTCTGTGTGGCTTTGAGAGCTCTTCACAGCCTGACCTGACTAAACCTCCTGGCTTTATTTTGCACAATTAGCCTTCCTGAAGGACATGCTCACTGTTCCTTGCCCATGGCCGGCCTCTCAGGTCTGGAATACTCTTCCTTATTCCAAAGCCCAGCTTCCTTTCCCTGTACACATGGGGACCTCTGTGAGAAGCCTTTCTTGCTCCTGCTGCCCCCCGCTGCCGATGCTATGGTTATCTTAGGTGTGTTTTTATCCTGGGTAGAGAAGCCCACATGTGTAGGACGTGTGTGCGTATGTGTGTACGCATCCCTCTCCCATCCGGAATGGATGCTCCCAGGGCCGGCACCATTAGACTTGCCCTAGGACTGCCTGGCACCAGGAGGTGCCGAGGACTTGGTGCTCGATTGTCACTGGATTGGATTGTTTGTCTCCAAGATTCCCCTTTGGACAGGCTTTTTTTCAGCCTTTGCCCTGTTGTAGAGTTACAGGCTCTCTGTCTTCATGAGATGGTGTCCTGACTCCAGAACCTCGCATTGGCCACATGGTCACAAGAGGCCAGTGTGGGGTCCCAATGCTCCCCTGGCTGGCCCATCAGCTTGTTGTAGGGACGCGTGCCCTCCAGGAAGTCAAGTGCCCCTCCCGTGGCACTTAGGACAGCCCCCAGGGGGTCTCTTCTACACATCCTTGCTCCCATCAGTCTTTTGGAGAAGAGCAGTTGAGCTGGCTTAAAGTTGGCAGTGTAAGTGATCTCCTTGTTTTAAAAATGTCTTATAAAATTGTGGTACCCACAAGGAACTGAAGGTTAGCATTCTTTACTGTTGTTGCCGAGTCATTTTCAATGGTGTCTGAGGCCAGATTTGAATGCTGGAAGACAAGTCTTCCTGACTCCAGGCCAGGCGCTCTGTATTCTTTAAGAAATGACAACGAGGAAGAACAGGAGGAGCGTGAGAAGACCCGTAGAAGTCACTACGTGAGGTCAGCAGAACCGGGAGCACAATCAAATGGAACCGAACACCTCTGCACGTGCCTCCGAGAAGAGTGAGAAAATGTCCCGTGCTTGTCTCCACCAGGGAGTCTTGGGCTCCGGTCTTGAGAAGAAATGGCGCTTTGCTGCTCAGGCAGGAGCCCCGGAATCCAGTGTGGTGGATGCTTTTGTGATGGCCCTGTTGCTTCTTATCCCCATGCCAGCCGGGGCAGAGGCCCATGTCGCCAAGCCAAGACCTGCCGGCCGGCCGTGGGGGCCCCATGCGCATCCACAGGGCCCCTCGGAGCACGGACTGGCCTCTGCTTCGGTCTTTGTTCCCAGCGCATTTCGCGATGTTTCTTTTCATTTACTCTTCTCTTGGTTCTGGTATTTGTCTGTCCAAGGCTCCTCAGAGTTCTGCAAAGCTCTTCATTCCTCATGTTTCTGGGCATCGCGCTGTCCAGTGGATGGATAGATTATAGCTTGTTCAGCTATTCCTCAATCAGTTGGCTTTCCTCTGCTTTCCACTTTTTGTTTTGCTTTAGCGGAAAAGTACTGCGGTTTGTTAGAATTAAAATTCTTTACTGTCTTTGACCTCCTTGGGATCCAAGTGGCAATCCCGCATCAGAGAGCATATAGATGAGCAGCATTTTCCGATTGCTTTTTGGAATGGAGGGACCAGGCCTGGGCTCTGCCCAGCGTTTCTGTGGCCCCTCTGCCGAGGATCATTTCCGTCATCTCTTGTATCTGGGGCCAGGGCAGTTTTCCCACCACAGCAGGACTGTGTGCCAGCTGAGGGGAGCATGCCCTGGGATTATGTCCAGGCCAGTTGAAGTGCCTTCCCTGGCTAGAGAAGCTCAGTCCAGGGGTCATGGTCTGAGCTGAGCGGGCTCGCTCGCCCTCGCAGGGAGGACCCAGGAGCAGGAGGTGAAGCTTCCGGCTTGTTTGAATTGGACTTTCTCTCATTAGTGCTCGTCGTCTCTCGGGGAGGCCCAGTGTGTTTGAATCCATTCCTGCTGGCTCTTCTGTCCTGCTCTCCGTGCCCTGCGTGACAGGCCACTTGTTCTTCTGGTCACCTTGATCATGAGGCAGCCAAAGAGCAGATGGCAAAGAAGAAGAGAAGGTGGTGTATCTGCTCCCGCTGGGGCTGGGGGCTGGCGCCTCCCCTCCTGGAGCCTCAGCTCCGTCTTCTGTAGGAGGGAGACAATGAGACCTGCACTGTTGGGCTCAGCAACTTGTGGGGAAAGTGGGAAAAAATGTGAGAAAGCCTTTCTGTGCTAGACCTAGGAGCTTCCCTTGGTAGTTATTCCTGAGCTTGAAGGGGTGGGAGAATGACCCTGGGTCTTTGAGCCTGCTGCCCCAGAATGCCACCTTTTCTGGGCAGCACCATGGGCTCCAGAGCCAGCAGGACATTTTTTTTATTGTAACAGAATGGGGCTGGGAAGCCATCACTAACCCTTCAAAGGAGACACTTTCAGAATGATTAGTGTGGATCCTTGGCTGTCTCCTCACAGCCAGTGAATGACTTCACAAGCAGCAGCTGTCTAGCCCTTCTAAAGCCAGCTGCTGCGACTCTTCCTGCCCAGAGAGTGGCCATCCTGGGGTGGGTAGGGCCCAGCTCCCATCGGACAGGGAGTGACAACTCTGGGAGGCCATGAGCCTTTTGCCATTGGCAGTTCAATCTGGCTAAGCCAGAGCCTCTGCTCTAAGCTCTTGGGGCCCCCTGGCAGACTGGGTGGGTCATGGGGCTGGCAGCCCTGCGTTTACCCCAGCGGGCAGCGATGGATGCTGTCGTCCTCAAAGGCTCTGACTTGGCTGCCCGGCTTGGGAGAAGCTCGTGCCCTTGGAATACTGCAGGGTTCCAGGAGTCACAGAAGCCGTTCTGGCCGCATTCCCCTGGGCTCCCCCACAAAGCTTCCACGGATGCACAGTGCTGGTCTTTCCTTCCCTCTCTGTTGTTATTCCCCACAGTAAGCTCCCTGGTGGATGTAAGTGAGCCACGCCAGGAGATGCCATTGGCAGCTCCGCCTTCTGGCTTCCGCACTGGCAGGCTGCGCTAGAGTAGCGGGCTCACAGTCTCCGCCCTCTCTGAGACCCACAGTGCTTGGGGCAAGCAGCTGGAAGAAGCAGTTGGCCTTGCTGGGACAGTTCTCTGGGCAGAGATTCGGGGCTTGGCAGGTAGTTTTGTCTTGTCTGGCGCGTGACCATGAGGCAGGGGCCTGGTTTTCGGGTGTATGTCAGAGGGGTGGGGGGGTCGTGAGGCCCTGGAGTGGAGTTTGTGTTTATTTTAGGACAATGGCTCGTTGGTGCATTTTTGGTTTGAGTATCTCGTGAAGGCAGGAGATAATTAGCTTCCCTGTAATGATTTCCTAGAGGAAAACTCATCTCTAAAGTAAATCAATTTGCTATAGTAAATGTACCAGGGCAGAAATTTGTTCCCGTCCTTTGGAAAGTATCAGTGATCCCAAAGGTTTCCTCTGATAGCAGGTGTTAGGGCATGCTCAGTTCTGATATGATTCACGACAGGCTGAAGCTCTGCATGAAGTCAGTGCTGCAGGGCCTGGCTGGAAACCACCGAGACAAAAAGCGACCCGGGACTTCCCTGCCTTGTCCCACCTCCGAGTGGGGCCTGCTCATGCTCGGGGCCCTCCCAGGGGAGGAGGGAAAGTGAAGTCTGCCCAAGAGAAGATGTCACCCATCCCATTGCAGGGTCCTTGAGACTGGAGCCCTTGTCTCTTTCCAGCCCTTCTCTCCTGTGCTCGCATTTTGATCAGTGACCTCCACCAGCCGTGCACTCCCCTCGTCTCTCTCCAGTTTCGGGCATTCCTCATCAGCTCACTCCATGCTCCCTTGGGGTCAGCACTGGGCTCTGAGGTGCAGGAGCATCATGTACCCCAAATAGCTACTTTGGGGAGTTCTGTCGAGGGCTAGAGTCTCTGTTGAGAGACTGTCAGTCCTAGGCTGACTACAGCAAGGTGAGGAGGTCACCTGGGCTGGGGGAACCACACAGGCAGTGAAGAGAGCCTTAGTCACCTAAGCAGAATCCAGGTGCCAGCAGGAATGAACCAGGCAGCCCTGAAAGCCCAGGCACCCCTGAGGTCTGGGCTCTTCCTTTTTTGTATGAAGAGATTGAGAGGCCCGGCTCTGCCCTGAGCAGTCACTTGGCCAGGGAGAAAGCGGAGCCAAGACGGTCACTCCAGTCTGTCTTCTCAGCCAGGGCTCCTTCCGCCCTGGAGGCTCTGAATCTTTCTCCTGCCTTGTCTCTGCTCAGCCTGAAGGCCTGCTAATGACAAGAATGCTGCAAAGCCACACTGTGTCTAGTGAACAGGCCAAGCCCAGCACAAGGCGTCAAACCCCAGCATCTTCCTGTCCTTGGACCTCAGGGTCCCTCAGGTCCATGCGTGTGACCCATCACAAGCGTGGGATGCTTTAGCGGAAACAACTTTTGGTCAAAGATGTCTCCTAAACTGAGGCATGGTCACAGTTACTTACACATTCTTGGCTTCATTCTAAAGCTTGTAATAAATGAGTTAAGAGTGGTCTTGTGTGTGTGTGTGTGTGTGTGTGTGTGTGTGTGTGTGTGTGGTTGTCATTGAGGCATCAGAACCACAGAGACCCAAAGGACAGAGCCATATAGCTGAGAACAAGTGGATGAAGTGGGAAGCCGGAGCCAAGAGGGGCCTGGTGAGGCCCCAGAGCAGGCCAGAGGCTTGTAGGGGACCGGACCCAAGAAAGCCTGGCTCAAAGGCAGAGCAGAGCTAGCTGAGGCCTAGGAGGGCACGCTTAAAGTGAAGCTCTCTGGTAAATCCTTTGGACCCTTGGGGCATCTCTCTGAGCCCCTGTTTTGATGAGCCCTGGCTCTGATTAGTAATCACAGTTGGGGGAACAGTTGCCTGGCCCCGAGGCCACACCCGTCTTTCCAAGCCGGGGGCACACTAAGCGATGGCCCCAGAGTGGCGCCTGCTGGCAACTTCAGAGAAGTGCCCAGCATTGTCGCTCACGCCCACATTTCCTCTCGGCATCTTGAAGAATGATTGCAAAAGCCAGCAACGTGTTTTGACTCCTTGCTCAGAACCATATTGGACTTTGGCTTTGCACAGCACTCCCTGGAAGAAAGGGTCAATACAGTAGGTGCCACACAATGTTGTGGACTTAGGACCAATGACAAAGAGGCACCCTGCCAGGGAGGTCACGGCTTTGTCCCATGGCGTGGTGCTGGCAACAGCAGCAAGGCAGAACAAGATTCTAAACGTGGCCACTCTGGTCCAGTTGTGGCCAGACTCATGTGAGTTCCGAGATGTCCTGCTAAGTGTCAGGTCTTGGAGGCACCCTGTAGGATGTGTAGGAGGGGCCTGGCTCACTTGTGGGGGGCAGTGGTCAACAAGAGCCATCTGCAGAGGCCTCCTGGGAGGGAACCGGAGGGAGAGTGCTGGGAGGTGCACTCAGCCCAGAACACAGAAATGTTTGTGCAAAGCCATTTCCTTTTTTGCAGAGACCAGTGGCTTCCTCAGTGCTGTGTCCTGCAGAGAATGGAGCCATGTTTGGTTCTGACCTCTCTCCATCCAGCCTAGCTTCCTCTTAGAGAAGGCCTCGGCTGGGCAGCCGGTCTCCACGTTCTGCCGGCAGCAGCCACTGCCCGCAGGAGCTGTGGGAGGGCTCCTGTCCCTTGGGTTCTACTGACTCAGGATCTGTGAGCAGGCCTCAGCCTGGCTCCCGCCTCTTGCTCTGAGTCTCTGCCTTCCCAAAGCCACCCTGGGGGGTGTGATGTTCACTTCAAAATGTGTCTTCTGTGCTTTGTTCTAGGAAAATGCTGCAAGAAACAAACCAGCGACTTCTGAGTCTTTTTGGGGACACCCTGAAGGCAGCCATCACCATGAAGAGCCACATCAGTAAGAGGATCGGGATCTATCTGGATGAAGATTTCCCAGGCCGAGAAAGTACCCCCGTGGGGATGCGAGGCCAGCCAGCCCTGGACACGTGTGAGTCATAGCCACGGCCCTGAGGGAGCCTGCCAGGGGGCCCCCGACTCCCTTCTCCGGTCTAGATGCCCCTGCCTTGTGTGATGGGCTCTGCGTGCTCAGGAGAGGGAGCCGGCTCAGAAGCCTGCCTGACGTACCCCTGACCCCCTCACCTCCCCGGGCCCCACCTTCTGTCTCTGTCAGTGAGGGCCTGGAATTAGATGATCCCAGATACTTCTTCCAGCTCCAAAGTTTTGATCCTTTGAACATAATGGGTCACAAAGGTGGTGCTGTAGCAGCTGACCCCAGCCTCCAGGTGACTGCTACTGTCTCTTATCTCTTGGCTTCTCTAGGATTGGTCCTATGGTACAAAACAGGACTTGGGTCCTTTTCCTTAGTGGGGGTGGGCCTGGTCTTATTTGCTCTTCGCTTTTTATAGAATGCTCTGTCTCTATCTGTAGGAATGGTCTCTATCTATTTTTGTGAAAAGGTGAAGTCTTCCATTTGGGCCTAAATGGAAGGGGCTATGACAGTCCTTTCCTGAGTTCTGCCATCCCGGTGACTGTGGGATGGGTCTTGAGAAGTCTGCTTGCAGTCACCTCCAGTGGAAGAAAATACGGGCAGAGATATTTCAGAAGAACCAGACCCGGCCCACTCTCTTACATCTAATGCATGGAGACTTCTCTGCTGCCTTCCACCCCATCCCTGTCCTCACAGGCCTGGTGCTGTTTGCACCTTTACTGCCTTGTAAGGGCTAGAGACAGTTGAGAAATAATCTCATGACAGTGTTTTGCTGAGGCTGAAAGGTTCTTTATCCAAACCCTCTTAAAACTGATGCCTCAGATAAAATGTCCTGCCCCAAGGACTTCCACGCGAGCCTTTTCTGGGGTCACTGGTAAGTGGAGTCATCCTGGAGTGACCCCGTCCCGTCCTTCCTGCTTGTTGCTGGGGACGCTTCCCCACTGAGACAAAGGCCCCACTCCCAGCTTATCCTTACCCCTGCACTTCAGACTCTGGGCAGTGGAAAGGCTCTCAGAGGCCCTGGGGACCAGCCTACACCTGAACCACAGCACCCCCCACCCCCATGCCAAGTCTCCATGTCGTGCCCAGAACAGCTCGGCCCCTCTCTTCCTCATGACAGTGCTCTGGCATTTGGAGGTGGCTCTCACATTACAACATTCCCTCCTCTAGATGCAGTGTCCTTCCAGAAAGGTGGCCCCCAGCTCTCTGTGCCACATGTGGTCTGACCAGGAGAGTGGTACTGTCTAATCCTGGACACTATCTCTCCCTTCCCCTCTCTCTTTCTCTGTGTCTCTCTTTCTGGTTTCTCTCTCTCTCTCTCTCTCTCTCTCTCTCTCTGTCGTGTCTCTCTCTGTCTCTTTCTGTTTCTGTGTCTCTGTCTCTTTCTCTCTCTCTCTGTGTCTCTCTCTGTCCCTGAATTCAGCCCAGAGGCCCCCTCCTTTTCTGGGCTGCCTGTCACACTCAGCTCCTGTGGAGTTTGTGGCCCACTAAAGTACTCCAGCCTGTCATGTGAACTGCAGCCCACGTGTCCTAGCCCCATCTTGTCTTGGGCCTGTGATGTACTCTGCCACCCCACACCCCTTTGACCAGCCTACCCTGCTCAGATAATTGGCCTGTAGGGCTCTCACTCCCAATATCGTTTTGAGGCTCCAATGAAATAATGAGCTAAAAAGAATTTATTGAGGGCTTGTTTGCTGCGGGGCTTAGCCACAGGGAAACAGAAAGGCAGGGTCCCAGTCTGATGCAGGAGATGGTGTATCTAGGATGTGTGTAGTGCAGAGGACAGAGACCCTGCCTTCTGTGGGGCCCTGTGTGGCCTCCTACCACAGGTGGGCTGGAGCAGGGTCTGGAAGGAGGCCAGGGAAACTAGAGGCTTTTGTGGAGACTCTGAGAGGCGCCAGCGCTATCCTTAAAATGGTTATCTCAGTACGTCGACAGTCATATTTGATCCATGAAATCCCTTCCGTGGGCCCCCATCACCCACAAGAGCCAGGGGGCGCTGCTTGGATGTTCTGCATTCCTGCCCAGGAGGGACACTCACATCTTCCAAACCTCGGCCCCCCTACAGCAAGCACAGCCCAGGCCTGTGCCTTCATCCTCTGGTGCCTTGCATTGCAGATCAACTGCCTGGGGACACGTCACCTCGAAGTGTGGTCCCCGCCCTGGAATTTGATCAGACCTTGCCTGAATGTGATGAGACATTGCTCGCAGCGGCTGACATAAGCAGTCATGTCCGAGAGAGCTTCTTTCTGAGTCCAGGAGTCACCGTGGAGTGTGAACAGCCTATCCGGAGGATCTATCAGAGTCTTGGGGCGGCCGTGGACAACCTCCTGGAGATGCTGCTTGACTCCAGTAAACAGGTAAGGCTTCCAGTTGACCCACTGCCCCGCAGGCACCCTGCGG
This sequence comes from Pseudochirops cupreus, assembly GCA_028627135.1. Taxonomy (NCBI): domain Eukaryota; kingdom Metazoa; phylum Chordata; class Mammalia; order Diprotodontia; family Pseudocheiridae; genus Pseudochirops; species Pseudochirops cupreus. The sequence continues at coordinate 394,354,135 of CM053584.1, read as the reverse complement.
TCTCCAGGGCTCAGCAGCTGTCACCGCCAAGGCCTCATGGGAGCCCCAGGGGAGGGCAGGGGAGCCTGGGACGACATCTGACTTGTGATGTTTTCATCGTCCGGCAGAAGTGGAGCAGCACATTCTCCTTTTCTCTTTTAACATGTTTTATTGTTTTTTGATTGAATATTTCCCAGTTATGAGTTAAAAGAAACTTGGACATTCATTTCTTAACATTTTGAGTGTCAGATTCCCTCCCTCTTTCCTGCCCCTCCTCCTTCCTTAAGAAGGTGGCAGTTTGATAGTGATTAGACACACGGTGTTGTGCAGAACACACTTCCACACTTCCAAAAGCAGGGTCCTTCTGAGGTGTGCCCAGAACGCTGGTGGGAGCCAGCAGGGGAGTTGTCAGCATCCTGGCCAAGGGCATGGTGGGAAGAGCGTGGCGGGTGCATGCTCGCATGGTGGCCCTCTGACTTTAAGTGTTTCTTACTAGCTAGAGGAGACCCGTGAACGTCATGCTTGCTTTGAGAAAGAGTTTCACCGTAAGAATGAGGAGACTGCCCAGGCAGTGAGGCAGCACCAGGAGCTGATGGACTGCTTAAACCAGGAGAGCGTGGCCAAGAACCAGCTGGCTCTGGAGCTCCATAAAGCCGAGGGTGAGTGCCTGCTGCCCCAAGACCCTGTGCCCACACCTGCTGCCGCTCTGCTGCTCACAGGCACTCAGAGGCCTGTAGGCCGCCGCCCAGGTCCACCCAGTCTCACTTCCTCTCCTCTGGCCCAACAGGTCTTGCTGAAGGGTATAGAACTGAGAAGGCCGCCCTGGAGGAAGCCCTCACACAGAAGGAGAAGTCTGAGCACCAGCTGGCTGTGGAGGTGGAGAATCTGAAGGGCCAGCTCCAGGCGCTCACCCGAGAACAAGCCCAGCTGGCGGAGGAGCAGGACCTGTTGTTGAGACAGAAGGAGACGCTGCTCTTGGAGGCCGAGGAGAAGGCCTCTGGTAGGAGGGGGCGGGGGACGCTGCTTGTTGGGAGGGCATGGTCGCCCCGGTCCAGGGGCTCTGTGGGTAGAACCAGCTTGGGTGTTCTCAGGCTTTTAAGTGTTGAGTCATAAATTCAACAAGGAAGAATCAGGAGGCGGCTGTGGTCAGATCAGTGTGGAAAATGCAGCATGGCCAGCTGGGAGGTAGCTGAGCCTTGTCCTTCCTCTGCTGGGTGACCTTCCGGTGGACTGCAGTGGGTTTGTCTGGTACCCAAGGGGTCAGCTTTGTGTTTCTTCCTCCCTCGGGCAGAGCTCATTTCCTCGCGGTGATTGTTCTGGGCAGACAGATGCTAGAGTCCGATGCATCCACTTGGTGAAGAGCCCTGCCTTCCCTTTGGGGCACTTTCTTCACAAAGCTCCTCCCTAAATCTCTTTCTTGACTGGTTTCCATCTTGGCCATAGCCAAAAAACAGGCAGTGGGATCCCATGACCACTGTCAGGCCCGCGTGGGATGTGGGAGAGCCTTGTCCTTCTTTCTGCTGCCCACAGAGAATGAGCCATCTCTGTTCCTTGCGGGGGGGGGGGGGGGGATGCGGCCACATTCCGTAAACATTCTTGAGCTGGCCGAGCGCCTCTGTGAGAGGGTCCTGCCCAGTCCAGAACATGTGCGTAAAAGGGCAATGCGTCGTCTGCCCCAGAGTGGGCGAAGTAGAGTCAGGGAGTTCATGGAAAGGAGAACGATCCCTCACCCACCACGTGAAGGTGTTCCAGATGTTTCCTAGTCAGAGAAGTACATATTGTGACCAAAGGAGAAGTCATCCAGTGTTAGCCCCATGGATCCTGAGGGTTGGAGGAGGGGAGTGGTGAAAGGGAAGCTCAGTATACTTCCCCCACCCCAGGACCCTGCCTTCAGGTTCTTGGCTCCCCCTGCCCAAGGACTGGGCCTGACCTTCAACCGTAAAGCACTTTGGGAGAGGAGACACTCCTTGTCTGACTCAGCCTTTGCCCTCAGGATTTCTGGGCGATCGTTCCTAGTCGCTGGCAAGGGCCGAAGAGGATTTCTAACCCTTACCCTTTACCCCTCTCTCCTCACCTTTGAGGGTCTTATTTTTTGTTTACGGTCAACAGCAGATGTATCTATGGAAGCGTTTCCAGCCGTGGTCTAAGTAAGGTCTGCCTCTTCCACCTGCTCAGCCCAGCTCCATTAGGAAGCAGGCGTCACCCACCTTGTTGTGCCAGGCTCCGTGAGACCAAGAGCAAAATGCCCCTCCCTCCAGGCCGGCCCCCTCTAGGACAAAGAGCAGTCAAAACAAAGTAGGGACCGAACCCCTCACAGAAGGACAAAAGACCAGCCAGAGCCCACAGGCCCTGGCCTCCCCAGGCCTGGGTCTTCTGTCTGTAAACCTGTGCACGTTTTCCTCCCGGGCCGGTAGTCCCAGAAGATTCAGGTTTGTACGGCTTCGTGTGGCCTGCGCGCTCCTCAGGCTTGGCCCCAGTGTGGGAACGAACGAACCAGCGAGTGAGTCCCCGAGGAGGAAAAGGGCTCCCCGCCCGGCTGGGCTCCGGAAGTAGGAGCGACTTCCTGTCGAGTCGCTGTTTACTTTACAAAAGCCCAGGCCTGCCTTTTGGTCAAGTGAGTGCGGTGAAACGGCCAGCAGGGGGCGTCGCTGCTCGGGATGACCTGGCCCCGGACCCTGGCCTTTGAGCCGGAGCCTGGCCGAGTGCCTGCAGGGGCAGCTGTTGGGTGACCTTGACAGGAGGGCCAAGGAGGCTCAGTGTGTGTTGTGTGCTCGGCGTGGAGGCGTGCGAGCTGGGGAGAGCTCGGACTCGGGGTGAGCGCGCCGCGGCAAGGCTGGAAAACTTGTGTGTGTCTGGCACCGATTTCATCCTTGGGGCTGCTGCCCTTTGATGTTGAGCCGGGGGCATTTTTGACTCTTATTGTCAAGTCCTTTTCCTCTTTTGTTTTTTATCTTGAAAAATGGTTGTGCGTGCGTGCGTGCGTGTGCATGTGTGTGTGCGCGTGTGCTTGGGTTACATGTAAATGCGTGGCATTGCCTGTAAAATGCAACAAGCGACCCTCATTAACCAGAAGCCAAGCTGGCTTTGGAGGCGGGGGCCCGGCATTAATGCCGCATGAGGAGGAGGAGGAGAACTGGGCTAGTCAGACCGTGTGATGTCATGACAAGTGTTTCTGAAAAGCCTTGGGGGAAAATGACAATCATTGCATGTGTGAGGCTCATTGGCAAAGTTCATTCCTGAGTCTGCGATCAGCAGATGATGAGGCAGGAGGAATAGAGCTGGAGGAAGCGCAGACTCATAAAGAAGCGAATGTTCTGCAGCATTTGGAAAGAGTAATTCCAGAGCTCTTTCTAGGTCTTTAAGCTCAGCAGTGCTTGCCAGTCACGTAGGCATCATCTCTTGGAGGCTTTCCGAATGGGCGCATTGTTTAGGGGCTGAAAACGGCAGCCGCGTCTGGGGGCGTGTTGGGGGTGGGCCTGCATGGGCATGACTGTGCAGCCTGGCTTTGTGTGGGTGCTGTGGATTTGTGCTCTGTTGGGATTATTTGTCCACCCACAAGACACAGAGCAGTCTTAGAGCCGGCGGGCCATGGTGCAGAAGGTGGTTGAATGCCCCTTCCTGTCAGATGTGACATCAGAAACACCCGAGTGTCTGAGGATGTAACCTCGGTGATCCGGACGCTTTCTGAAGACGTTGAGGCAGAGACTCACCGAGAGCATTAGAATCTTTGTCATCTTAGATAGTAAGGGTTGGTTGCTGCTTTTTGGTTTTTTGAAATCTAGTATGGTCTGGATCCCTAGGGTCCATGTTCTGACACTGAAGAGTGGAGGGGATCTTGGGGATCATTTGGACCAACCATTCCTTCTCCACCCCCCAACCCTCACCATGTTTTACAGATATGGACACTCAATCCAGACCATCTAAATAACTTGTCCCAGGTCACACCTGTAACCAGGTCTGAGCCAGAGCTTGAAACCTGCTCTCTCATTCCTAGGCCAGATCTCTTTCTATATTCAGATTTTGTGGTTTACAAGCTGAAAAGCCTGTCCCTAACCCTCACACCGATTTGAGGCTCTTTAATATCTGTTGTCTGAATAGAGCAGACTGATGAGCTTTTGAAATCTCTAGCCTAGCTCAGGATTCTGGAGAGGAAAGGATCTCATTGGAGAAGATTATTTGCTCTGTAGGAGCCCATACAGATCCATCTCCTCCAGAGGCAACTGGGGCTTAGAAGAAGGGCCCTCTCATTGACCAGGAGATCTTCTCTGCCCTCTGCACCCTGTCTCTGCCTTTACAAGACCTCGGAGAAGCCAGCCATTGGCAGTCAGAAAAGCCTGCCTTGCCCTCTTGCGCTCTGCCCACAAGACCCTGACTTGGTGGCTTTGTCCTTTCCAAAGACTTTCGAGTTTTCCAAAATTGCTTTTATTTTGAGATATATTTGAATGGGTTTTATTCAAGAGAGCTGAGTCAAACATTTGGTGATCTGATTAGTGATGTTGCTTTGTGTGTGGTTCAGCAGCAGTCTCTGCTAATGACAGATCTTTGTGTGCACACGCACACACGTCCACACACTGAGATGGACACGTGCACACGCGCAGGCATGCACACACTGCTTCTATAGGACAACTGACTTGAACATGGAGAATGGACTTTGTGTTCTCTTTTTATGCTTCTTTGAAATAAATGACTTTGATCGTTTCTTTTCCCCGTCAGCTTTACTTCGTGAAGTAGAACATTTGGTAAAGGAACAGTCAGAGACCAAGCAGCAGTCTGAGAAGGATTGTTCAGCCCTGCGCTCTCAGATGAGAACGTTAGAACTCGAGCTGGAAGATCAGCTGTCGCACAAGCAAGAACTTGCCCAGCAAGCCACCGAGATCCAGGACCTCAAACAGCAGATCGTCTCTTTAGACAAACACTTAAGGAACCAGCGGCAGTTCATGGATGTAAGCGCTTCATGGACTACAAGTGTAATTGGCATGACCGTGGCCCGTCCTGACTCCTGCCACACCAGGAGCCTTTGGTGTGCCATAGGAACAGCATATTGGGATCATGCAGTTGGCTCCCTGGGGCTGGTGCAGCACGTGGCTCTCTGGGCTGCCTCGGTGGCCAGCAGGGCTTATGAGGCTAGGGAAGGAGGTGTTGTTTCCAGGCGTGCCCTTGGAGGTGGGAGCCTGGGCAGCCCTTGAAGGGGCTCCGGTGCACTAGTATCTTAGCACATCAGGGTGTGGGGGAGATGTAACCCATGGGCCACACTTTCCAGGGTGCCTTTCGGGTGGTGCCTGTCAGATCAGCCAGGGAGGAGCTGAATGAAGGGTGATCAGAGAGGTCCGGCTGGCTGGCTCAGCGGGGGTGTTGGTCACTTAGCATCCCACCCCCACCCCCAGAAAGAAGAGATCAGCCAATCAAAAGAACATTGTCACAAGGCGCAGCGCACATGTTTATGGGGAGTCTTTTTTTCTTTAAAAACAGTCTTTGAGGTGCTCTCACTCACCCCATTACACAGTGGCCCTGATTCTTAAGGCCTTATGTGGCCCGCGCTCACTCAGGGCTCATGGGTGTTCACACAAGCAGAGGCTCAGTGGGCATTGGAAGGAAGAAGGTCAGACCTTTCCCCTCATTTTAGGCCCAGCTTTTCCACCTAGACACAGGGCTGATGACAAAAGGGACTGACGCACAGACTTGCCGTCCGGTGACAGGAACAAGCAGTCGAGAGAGAGCACGAACGGGATGAGTTTCAACAAGAGATCCGGAAGCTGGAGGAGCAGCTGAAGCAGCCACCGCCTGCCAGGAGCCAGCTTTGGGGAGAGCAGCGCGACAATGAGGTGAGCGGCAGTGGGAGGCAGGGGGGGCGCACGCAGGGCCTCCCAGGCTCATCAGCACCGTCAGTGATCTCTCTTTTTTTTTTCTTTCCACAAACGTGAACATGGCAGAGCTCTGAATTGACCTCTGAGGTATGGACATGTAGCTCTCATCCCCTCTGCTCAGTCAGTTGTGCTGTCGGCCCCCTAGCTCTCTCTCCTTGACCTGCGCATTGTGTGGTTTGGTTTTCCGCTTCTGTGTAGGCCCGATGTGCGCTCCGCTGCTCCCTCTTTCCCTAGGCCTGCTGCCGTTGTCCTCTTTGGCTAACGTCCTCACGCTAAGCGCTTTTCTCTCTGGTGGAATGCTTCCTTCTCACTCTGCCTGAAGCCTGTGTGGGCAGGGCCTTGCCTGCAACGCCCACTGCCCCCTACCAGCTGTGCAGTAATGGTGCCAGCCTGCTCTCTTGCTCCTGACCTGAAGTCATCAGAGCTGTCCTGATAAAGACGGGGGATTTCCTCCAAATGGGAACTTGACTGGAGTGAGAGGAAGAGTTGCCAGGCTTGTCGGGCAGCTAGGGGTGCTTCGGATTACTGACAGAAGCCTATTGAGGTCCAAGACACTTTCTCAGATGTGTTTTTGCCCTTGGATTCCACATTTTTGCATGACTGTGGGGTCGGCCTTGTAGGGGGTGAGACAGGTGTCAGTGAATCTGTCTCCTATGTCATAAATGTCTTTTCCCCCCAGAATCTCCTGGGTTAATTGAAGCACTATTGAGAAAGAGACCTCTTAGTCGGCTACTTGATTGACTGAGACCCACCCTCAGCTTGACTCGGGGGCAGTCCCATGTTGGAAGGGTCAGCCCGATCTTTCCCTTCCTGCTGCTGTGTCTCACAGTCATCCCCCACTCTGTCCCTTAGTGAAAGACAGCATTCTTGACCTTTCTTGTAGCAATGAGCCCATTTGGCCGCCTGGGGAAGCCTCTGTGCTTCCAGTAAGATACGAAGGGATTACCAGGAAAATCTGTTCTGTTGAAGCGCAACTGGGGCTCTTGTACAAGGCCCAGGCCGTGGATCCCAAGTGAAGAACTCTTGGCATAAGGAGAGGCAGAGCCACAGCACTGGGGAGGACAGAGGAGACTTGGGCACACTGACTCTTCCAGGTTTTCAGCATGTCTCTGATCTATAGTCTGCTTGGCAGTCTCTAGAGAGAGTGAATTGGGACATGGGTTTGGCTGGCTTTCTCTTCTGCTTAGAATGGAGAAGAGCACTGAGCTTGGAGTTGGAATGTCTGCACTCCAAGCCTGCCTCTGTGACCTTTGCCTTCAGCCTCAGTTTGCTCATGAGTGAAATAAAGAGGCTGATGCCTCCCAGCTTTGAGATCTCCAGAGGAAGCTGTGTAGTTGTAGAACACGTTGTCTTCTTAGAATAACTCCAGCTAAACGTGAAGGGGGAACTTTCCTTATGTCAGCAGCAGCTACTTATCTATAAACAGTAACATGTATTTCTACTTCTTTTGCCTTTTCAGGTTGAATCTTTACAAAGCAAATTAAGAGAAAAAATAGATGAATTCAATGAATTGGTTATAAAGAAGGAGCTGTCAGAAAGACAACTAACAACCCAGAAAGAGGAAATCAGAAACTTGGAGGACGCAAATGCAGAAATCAGAAGAAAAGTGAGCTGCCTTGAAGAAGAATTGGAGAAACAGAGGAAGATTGGAAAAGAGTTGGAACAAGTAAATCTGCCTTCTTTCTTGGGGGAACAGGCTCGAGGCACCTTTGGTCAGTGACGAGCATTGAGGGCATCACAGAGTGTCTTGTTGGGCCCAATCAGGCGGTGTCAGACCATTGCAACGGTGTTTGCAGAGCTCCTTCCTTCCCAGCTGTTCTGAGGACAGAGGGTCGGAATGTCTATTCACCTGGGAGAGGACGGCGCTCTGGCTGTCTGCTTTGGCCTCTGTTTCTGTGGCGCTCTGCGGGTGGCAAAGGGTGGCTGGTATCAGCTGCTGAGCTCCAGAGAAACATTTCTGCCATGGTGGTGTTATGGTGCCCGTTATGTGACCTCCAGAAGGTTGGGGTATAAATCAGAGCTGGATGCATATTTTCATTTAGAGCTGAATCCATTAGTGACATTTAGTGTCTGTAGATTTTTCCAGTCATCTGGCTCTTGTTAAAAACGTTAAAAATGGAATTCCTTTTCCTCTTCCTCCTGAAGTATTTTGGCCTGCCAGGTTCACGGGGAAAAAGCTCTCTTTGGAAATGTTTCTTGAGCAGCGTCTTGTCGTCTAGAGCCTCATTCCTACCTCGCAGCTAATGAGTGCTCACGTTGTATTTGGGCTTTGGTTTCCTCATGAAAGGTTCTCCTCTTTGACATGCATCATCTGGTCAGTCTCTGAAGAGCCTGATTCCTTCCTGGAATGATGTGGGTGCAAATGTGCACTCAGCAGTGGGAGTTAGAGGCAGTCAATGGGGCGGGGGGTGCACGCGCTCCTGCACACATGCCGTGACTTAGACTCCTATGTGTGCAGCTTTTTTATGATGGGTTGTCTAGAATTCTTCACTCACCAGTAGAAGTGACAGTCTTGGTGGAGTGTAAAGGGCTCTAGACCTGTGATAGAGTGGGAGAGCAGAGGCTGGGAGTCCCTGGGCCTCTTGGAGCCTCAGTTTCCTCACTGGAGATAAATGGGGGATGCCAGCACTGACCCTGTTGGGAGACTAAGGGAAGACGACCGAGATATGCTCTGTAAACTCTGAAATGTTGTTTTTTATTGATGGCTTTTGATCATGTCGTCTCTCCCAAATAAATCCCAGGGCTTCCTCTTCTGTCCACCCCAGGCCCTCTGTGACCTGGCCCCGCTCTTGCCTTTCCAGGCTTCTTACACCTCCCCACAGTACGGCTTCTTTGACTCAGTGACATTGGCCTCCTGGCACTTGGTCATGTGGGACCCTCCATCTCCCAGCTCTGAGTGTCGTCCCTGGCCACGCTCAGCACCTGGCATGCCTTGCACCTGCTCACCCCCTTCCCCAGACCCTCTGATTTCCAGTGCCTTTCCTCTGAGAGTTAGTCCCATTGATCCTGTACGAAGCTTGCTTCGGATGTATTCCTGTGGACATTCTCTCTCCCACTGGATCATGAGCTCCTTGAGGGCAGGCACTGTTTCCAGTCCTTTCTTGGATCCTCGGTGTTCAGCACAGTGCCTGGTGTGTGTGTAGTAGCCACTCAGTAGGTGTTTATGGATTGATTGTTTTTATGTTGTTCAGATTTCCACCTGTATCCCTTCCCCTTCCTAGAAAGCCATCCCATATAACAGCGGTTCTCGACCTGTGGGTCGCGACCCCTTTGGGGGTCAAACAACCCTTTCACAGGGGTCACAGGTCGCCTAAGACCATCGGAAAACACATTTCCGATGGTCTTAGGAACCGAGACATGGCTCCTCTATCTGTCTCCAGGCGGGTCTGCCCACATGCAGATACGCCCACATACGAGTACTAAAGGGTTGCGGCATTAGGAAGGTTGAGAACCACTGCCATATAACAAATAATATTCTAAAAGATAAAAAAGGAAAAATAGAAGAAACCATAAAACTAGTTAAAATGTCTTTTTAAAAAGTCTGAAAAAGCACACAAATGCTTCATATTTTTTGTTCGTGTTCTTTGAGCACTCACGTACTGGGGAGTTGCCTTTGGTCCTGTTTGTGCACACATTTAGGGTTGCATGAGTGTGTCACAGAATGTCTTGTCATGCCTGGCGCGGGGTGGGTCCTGATCGGTAGGCGTCAGACCCTTAGGACAGTGTTGGCAGAGCTCCTTCCTTCCCGGCTGTTCTGGCCATCTCTGGCCTCTGTTTCTGTGGTGCTCTGCAGGCAGCAGAGCGCTGTCCTCTCTCAGATGCACATTTGGGTGTGGCAGAGGTACATGCATGCACACATGTGCATGCGTGCACATACATACAGACATGTTACAAAGTTTGGATCCCAACCCCTTATCTGAGAAATTGATCACAAGATTTTTTTTTCCCATTCTACTCCTTCCCTTCTTGTCCTGGATGCATTGACTCTTGTTTGTGCAGAAACTTTTCAGTTTCATGTATTTCCAGTTATCCCTGTTCCCATTTCTAACCACTTCAGTCAATCCCTCATTTGGTTAAAAGCCTGTCCCTTTTCCTGTGGACCCTTGCTTGCCTCCTTCATTATTTTTATAGGTGTGTTCTTCAGTATTTTGGTCCTGGGTTCATTTTCATGGATTATAGAATAGCCTTTCCTGTTTTCCCAGCAGTTCTTATCAGAAAAAGAATTCTTTCCAATGTAATTTATTTTTGGGGGTTTATCGACTTTCATTGTTGCTGATTCTCTCTTGCCAAGCCAGTTCCATTGATGAGCTTGCCTATCTTTCTGTCAGCCCCAGCTGGGCTTGATGCCACTCCACTGGGAGGTGAGCAGCTGCTTGACCTTCACTGTGCTTTTTCACTGGGGGTTCGACCATCTGGGATGACTTGTGTGATCCCCGACCCCCTTCCCTCCTTTTGTCAGGACAAAGAGGCCTTGCAAGAGCAGCAGATGAACAACCTCATCCAGATCTCCACACTACAGTCAAAACTGGATGAAGCGAAACATTTGGTGCCCACCCCAGGGAGCCTGCATGAGGGGGACCTGAAGGAGCAGCTGGAGGCAGAGCAGGCAGCCCTTCTGATGAAAGAGAGGGAGGTGAGCACGCACTGGTGGCTTGATAATGGGCCCTTAGAAGGGGTCCTCATTTGGGTGTGGCAGAGCTTTTGTGAAGCTCTAATGTACTGACAGTGTTCGGAGTAAGGTTGGGGCTCTGGGGGCAGGGGGTGAGAGGGGAAGGGGGATGTTGGGGGGCAGCCTTCCAGTCAAAAGAGTCCCGATGGCATCTTTGGCTGCCATCTTTGTCTGTGGGCCATTTGATGGTGTTTCTGACCACGAGCAGAATCATGACTTTTGTCCCAGTGACTCCATCTAAGTTCCGTGTTCCCCTGAGTGCTGTGCCGTGCTTGTGTCCCAGGTTCTGGGCTTGAAGGGAGAGCTAGACCAGCTCAAGAACAGCTGGACAAGTAGAAGTGATGAGCTCCTGCAGCTGAACCTCAAATTGGCGCTGCACAACAGCCAGCTCAGTGCCAGCATCCAGGAGCTTTCTGCCGAGAATGCCGACTTCCAGGTAACCTCAGCGGGGCCTTGTGCCAGGCCTGGGCCAGGTGTTGGCCAGACCTTAGCGGGGGTGGGGGTGGGGGTGGGTGGCATGCCGTGAGGCCCGATCCTGACTCAGAAACCTCTTTTCTGGGGATTGTGAGCAGGTCACTTCCTAGGCACTGGCTGCCTCACTGGGATGCAGTGTGGCTTTCTTGTACTGGGGGACTGTCACCTGAGAATGTGTCCCAAAACACGAGGTTGGTACGTGACAGGGAAAGGTCATAGTGCCTGAGTCTCGGACACCCTGTGCAGTTGAGGCAGCCATCAAAAGCTTCTTGAGGCACAAGGGGGCCTCAGGCCTGTCTTCCTGGGCACTGTTATCATGAAGGACAAACGACAAATGATACGACCGAGAGGTGTTACGTGGGCACCTACGAGGCGGGAGCCTGCTTATAGTAGAATTCACTTTTTAGATCATGTTTTTAGCCTGCTGCCTCTGCAACATTTGTAGAGACTGAGCAGCTGTCTAATTGGATCCCCCTGGACCCAGAACCCTCCTCGCAAGACCCAGGCTCCGTGTTGACCTCCCCTTCGTGGAGACAGACACGAAACCGGACCTCTCGCCAAGTCTACCCCCACTGCAAGGAATTGTGATGTCCTTGGAATACTCAGAGAAACCTGCCCTGTCCCCAAGGAATCTCTGCCAAGGGTCTGCCAGCTCCTGCTGCTGCAAGCAGGGCACGCCCTTGGCCTGCCAAAGTGGCCGGTTCTGCTTCTGGAGAGGTGTGAGGAGCAGGAGGCTCTGGGCTCCGCGGTTTACTTTTCAAATGCTTTTCCTCTGTCAGCCCTCCATGGTCTCTTTGTAGCTTCCACCCTTTCTTCTGGGTGCACCCCATTTCATCTTCCATGTGATCCCCCTTCAGCTCCTTAAAGACAGCTTTCCCGTCCTTCCCAGGCTGGCAGGACTTGTTCTTAGGAAATGTCTCCTGCTCTTTCAGCTGGTTCATTTGATATGAACTCTAGATCCTTTAGCGTCACCTTTCTTTGGACACTCGAACGTATCATTGTCTTTCCTAGAAGTTGGCTCCCAGAGCTGAACCTGACTCCAAGCAGAGTCTGTCCACGACATGGGACGATGATGCTGTCCCTCTAGTCCTTAACACTTCTCCACTCTTGGCGTCACCCACGATGGTGTTAGTGTCCATGGCTGCATTCACGCCCCCTTTTAAAGCTTTTTTATGTTTTATTTGTTTCTAATTACATGCAAAAACCATTTTTAACATTGTTTTTTTAGAATTTTGAGTTCCAGATTCTCTCTTTCTCTTTGTCTTCGTCCCCCTCTCTGAGATGGCCAGCAGTTTAATGTAGGTCACGCGTAGACCATCATGCAAAACAGATTTCCATGTTAGTCATGTTGTGATCCCTCCTCCCCCTGCTCCCCACCCACCACCCCCCAAAAATGAAAAAGTGAATGAAGAGCTGGTCTGCTGCGGTCTGCAGTCAGAGCCTCACTTCTTAGTCTAGAGGTGGACAACTGCATTTTTCATCCTAAATGTCTTGAATTGTCTTGAATCTTGGTCCTTTGCTGCTCTTGTCCATCATTTGGGGAGATTCTTGTGGCTGTGGCTCTTTATCCTGTATCGAGCTTGTTTGGGCATCTTCTCCTTTGGACGTGGCCCCTTGAGTGCAGAGACCATCTTTTGCCTTTTTGTATCCCTAGCATTTAGCTCAATGCCTGGTGCACAACAGGAGTGGCGATGACTGACTGACTGACTGATTGTCATTCCTCTTCACCTGGGCGGGCAGGTCGTTCATTTGGGTCAGGTGGTTGGAAGTCCCTGGTGTTCCTTTCTTCCTCCATGTAGCCACTCTCCATTACCCCCTTTTGTTCTCTCTCCCAGTTAAAAGCTCCTCCTTGGCCAAGAAAACGTGAGCAAGATGAGCATGGCCATCTTTGGTGCCTGGTCCTTGGGGGCTTCCACTGTGCTGTGCCCTCTCCCCAGCACTCTGTAGAGCTGGCCTGGCTCACCTCTTTTACCCCTTCATTGATAGATGGGGAGCCTGAGGCCCCAGGAGACCAGAGTGAGGAAGACTTCTCTCTAAACCGTATAATACCTTTCCACTCTTCTTTTGGACGACCTCTGAGATGGGCAAAATCACTCACAAATTATCATGAACTCAAACCCCAAAGAATGCCTTTCCTTGTCAATTCAGCTCTCGTCCTCTAAATATTCAGAAACTGAGTATCAGTTTCTTATATTGGCAGAAATGAAATTTTGTAAATGGTCTCCCATAATGAGAGCAAGACTGGTATTTAAAGTGAAGAACACTAATCGAGTTCACTCTTTTCAGTATTTTGTTGTGAGCTTTTATTCCCGCTTAAGATTAATTTCCTGAGACATTTCATATTTAAAGAGATAAGTGTGGGTTTGTTATCTGACCCCCCGAGGGGGTGAGAAGAGGAGCGATCTTTCAGATGGGTAAGTGTTGGGGGGGGGAGGTATTGGGGCAGGCGATTGGGTGGGGCTAGATACAGTGCTCCATTCAGAAAACAACTCAGTGAGACTTGTACAATGAAATGCAGAAGCTAAGGTGAGCCCTGATTGTCTTCAGCCTGCCCTGGGGAGGACCGGCCCCTTTGGCTGAGGGTCAAGGAAGCAAAAAGGCCCGGAGCTGGGGCCTTCAGAAACTTTGGCTGTTCTTACTGGAAAAACAAGCAGCTGCCCTGTTCTTGAGCATCTTGTAGAAGGCTGTGTTGTGGTCGTCTTTATTACCCTAAGTAAGAACTGTGTGTTCAGTGAGATGATCTCGTTCAATGAACAAATCTGTATTAATTTTATAAAGATGAATAATTAACAGTGTGTGATAATTGTTTTCAAAATAGTTGTCTTGAAGCATACAGTCAGTCATCAGTGAACATTTATTAAGCACCTACTGTCTTCCAGGCACTATTTGAGGCTACATAGACAGTCTCTGCCCTCAAGGAACTTACAATCCAGTACCCCAGCACACTGGAAAGTCACTATGTGTGGAGAGGGAAGCGGAGAGGTGGGGGGTCCTCGAGGAGACGGCAGTCCTGCCCCTCTCCATCAATGTTCTAGTCTGAGGGGCCAGGGCTCCAGGAGCTCTGGGTAGCAGGCCTGCTCTAGACTGGTCAGGGCTTCTCTAGAGAAGCTTGGTTGATGATGGGTGCCAGCCTGCTGTGTGGAGAGCCTGAAGGCCCATGGCAATGAGCCGTCCAGGGGCCAGGCGGGCCACATCAGGTGCCTCTGTGTCTGGGCTTTGCAGTCTGCTCTGGCCCTCCTGTGTGGGGTGACGGTGCACACAGGCCTGCCTGACAAGGTGTCCCCCGTGCAGACCTGGGCAGATGGGGCAGCAGCTCCCTGGAGTTCTGCGACTCAGCATTTGGTCAGGCTGGTTGGTTGTTTCTAAGATTCTGTGGGGTTGTTCACATCCTGGTTGCGAGGACCACCTGGTAAGTCTGTCAGGTCTTAAACCTCACCAGAAGCTCTGTCTTTGATTTTCACAGGCCTTTCTACAAAGCAAAGAGAAGGAGATTGTTTCTTTGAATGAGCAGATTAAGGGATTGCAGCACGAGGTAGGGCCTGTGGTGGAGCCCCAGGTGATGCCCTTTTTTGTGTTCTGCTCATGCCCAGAATCTGAGATCTCCTGGGAAGGCCCAAAATTCTCTCCCTGAGGGGCAGGGCTCCTGGGGTGGGGGTCCACAGGCAGTGAGGCTCCACAGATGGGTCACCATGGTTCTTTTCTCCAACTCCAGTAAGATCCTTAGGAAGTGAGGAAATCCTGGGACTCTGAGACCTCAAGCCAAGCTCCATGGGATCCATCCAAGCTATGCTGATCTGCCAAGGGTGGTGGGATGGCAGATGGGAAGAGGGACGATCTCTTCCCCCCCAAGGCAGCTTGGAAGCTTGGCCAGGGACCCCCAGAAGATATTGGCAAACTTCCTATTGAACCCAAACTTCCGGGTTCGGTAATGTTTCGTAAATCATTGTCCCCCTGCCGAGTTCCTTAGAGGCCCATTATCAGCTGCATTTCACTTTTTCATGTGAAAGAAGGGCTTGAGCAATGTTGCCTGCCTTTGTTGTGTTTTCATTTCCACTCGTCACACAAACCGGGGATCATTTCACCAGAAAGGTTCTCTGGAGAGGACTGATGAGTAGGTGATAGGAAAGCGCAGAGAGAGCTCCCTGAGCATTTTCTAGTTTGGATTCCCTGTCCTTGCTCCCTCGGGGCCTTTTCTACTTTTCAGTTGTGTAGATATGTTTGATTATCCTTGATGAGGGGAAGAAGCACAATGTGGCAAGAGTGATTCAGAGTCCCATTGCACAGCTCCTTTTTGTCACCTTTCCACCTGTGTAGAACCAGGGATTCTACATTAAAACTCCCGTCCACTCTTTTTGTGAGGTTGGGGGGCTGTGCAGGTGTTGGGGTATGTCCTTCAGCTCACTCTTCTTCCTGCCCTGGCACTGGCTCTCGCTCTGGCCTCCCCCACTGTGGCAGCCTGCCCCTGAAGAACCTTGATCTGCTGCTCCTCCTCCTCCTTCTTCTTATTCTTCTCTTCCTCCTCCTTCCTTGGTCTTCCTCACAGCCTCCTTTTCCTCAGACCCTCATGGACTGAACAGCTCTTAGGGATCTGCTGGACTGCCCACGCCCCCTGTCACATGGGCCTGGGGCTCTTCCCCTGACCTTCTGGAAAGGTGACATCCTTTGGGTTGCTTAGAAGCCCATATTTCCTGTGTTTAACAGCCTGTGCGATGTGCTTTCTACTCAGGTAATGAAAGATGGAGGCTCTGAGGTAGAGGAGCTCAAAGCTGTGATTGAGAATTTGCGTGAAAACCAGGAACGGTTAAGAACAGAGAACCTAGAAGAGGTGGAGCGGCTGCACGAAGTCATCGAGAAGCTTCAGCGGGAACTTTCTCTGCTGGGACCCATGGTTCACGAAGTCAGCGACAGCCAGGGTGACTCGGACAGCTCGCAGGCCGACAATCTGCAACGCGAGCTCCAGAGGGGCCTCTTCTGTCTTCAGGCTGCTGACGCTGGCACTGAGGTGAGGCAGCTGCCGCCTGACCCAAGCATGAAGCTGCTGCAGGATGAGCTGGAAGAGAAGGAAAGCCAGTTCCGGCTGCGCATGGAAGTTCTTGAGCAGGACCTGCAGAGTGTCCAGGCAGCTTCTACAGAGCAGCTGGGCCTGCTCAGGCACCAGCTATCTCTGACGGAGGCAGAGGCCAAGAGGACGGCCTTGCATGCCCAGCACTGGAAGGCCGCCTTCCTCAAGAAGGAGGCTGAGGTCAGCATTCTGACTGAAGAGAGGGGCGCGTTCCTGGCCCAGCTGGAGGTGCTCGCGGTGGCCTGCTCTCACCTGGAAAGGGAGCTGGAAAGGCAGCGTGCATCAGGCTCCCAGGAGCCTCCTGAGCTGCAGATGCTTCAGGCACAGTGTGTCGGCCTGCACCTGAAGCTGCAGGCCCTTAACCAGAAGCTGGACACCCACCAGACAGCACTCGATCAGCACCCAGCCTGCGGTGCCCAGTGTCAGGGGAAGATACAGAAACACTCGAAGGAAGCAGATGCCCTCAGCCCTTCCAGGGCACGGGGGCCCAGGCAGCTCCAGTCTGGAGCTTCTGCTCAGGAGGGCCAGTGGAGCCATTGGGTCTCCAAAGGAGGGCCTTGTGCTCCAGCTACCCCAGAGGAAGAGGCTGGAAGGGAGACAGGGCCTTGGTGGCTGGCCGCTGCCACCCAGGGGCCGTGCGGTGACGGATTGGTATGCATTGTTAGAAAAGTCACTTAGGAAAGAAGGCGGGCACGAGTGTCGGGGCTTTGAGATATGTTGCGGGGTGGGGCTGACGGTCACGGTCCAGTCCTTGGCTCTCGGCTTGCCAGAGGTACAGGCAGTAGCCCATCCTCTTTCTGTGCAGTGGACCCACTCTGGCCATTCTCTCTTCCTGAACCGACTTCTTCTTTCACTCTTCCCTTCTTCCTTCTCTGGGCAGTGGGAAGAGGCTAGTGCTGGGCGCAGGCAGAGGCACCCCAGTTTGGATCACTGAGGCTGAAGTAGGATCATGGTAATGGAGTTCCAGGTTGGGTCCACTCTTCATTGTCTTTGGGCCAGATGGCCTTGAAGCCTGCCTGTAACTTCAGGGCCCTGCTTTTGGGCCTGGGTGGGTAGTCCTTGCTGGTGGAGCTTGTGCTCTGCCGGGAGCCAGCCATGGAGCCCCCAGGCTTAGCTGCACAACAGCGAGGCCTGGGGAGGAGCAGTGTGGGGGGCCTTCAGTGCAGGCTCAGCACAAGACATGTCCTTATGCACAGATTGAGGCTTCATCTGCTTTCTCTCATTCTCTTATCCTGTTTCTCAGTCAAAGGGCTTTGCTTTCTTTTCTTTAATTTTTTTAGAAAAGAAACACTGTTTAAAATTCCTAATTTTAAAAAATTTTTCTAAAAAGCTGCTTTTGACTTGTAATTGATGGTGAAGCCCAGCTCAGCCTGGTAGGACTCAGAGCATGTAGGATGAGGCCTGTGTCATTCAGTCAGTGGTTCTAGGTCAGAGCTGATGTCTGGGAAAGAGACCATTTTGTAGAGAGAGGGCTCTGCCTGTGCAGCTCTGATCTGAGCCCAGGACCCGCTCCCATGACCCATGTGCAGCCTCCTTTCTGAGCTCCTGCCCCTTTCTCCCACAAGCCTTTCTTCCTCAAAGTTTGCCCACTCTCATGAGTGGGGGTAGGGAGCAGCAGACACACCCTCTTAGGGCCCTCTGGCTATTTGCCACATTGTGAGTCTTTTCTGCCCACCCAGACCATTGACACCTAGACATCCCACAGTGGCATCTTGAGCAGTGCCTGGCCCAGTGGGATGGATGCGCTTAGTCTGCGCCCTCTGCTCGGGTGCTCTGGGCGGGGGAGGTAAGGATGCCTGAGCAGCTGGCCGCTGCCAAGACCTGTGGCTCCTGCACAAGTCCCCTTGAGCCCCTCCTGCTGAGAGGGCTGAGGGTGCCCAGGTTCTCTCCTCAGCAGCATACCCATTTCTGTATTTATTTTAGAGTCTAGTCAAGGAGCAGTCATCGCCCACCAAGGGCCTAGCCATACGCAGAGACGCAGGTCTCCAGAGGAAAGAAAATGTGATTTCAGTCTTGACAGTCTGTCAGAAACAGCTGGAGTCTGAGCTCCTCTCTATGCAGAATAAGATGGAGTCGAGTAAAGTGGACAGCAGCCAGCTTGTAGGAGGCATGAAGGTACCTTGGGGGGCAGGGGGCATGGAGGAGACACCTACTGGGTGTCAGGCACTGCACTGAGTGCTTTACAAAGGCCTCACGTGAGCATCACAACAACCGTGCAGGGCAGGTGCTATTATGACCCCATCATGTTACACTAGAGGAGAGTGAGGCGGCCAAGTGAAGTGACTTGGCCAGAGGTACACAAGCTCCTAAGTGTCTGAGGCCAGGCTTGAACTTGGGTCTTCCTGACTCCAGGCCCAGAGCTCTCTCCACCTCGAACCTGACTGATCTGCCGTGATTCCTGCTGGTTTTTGTCGAGGTGAATGTTGAGTCATGTTAGAAACCCAGCTGATGCAGATGAGCAAGATGGTGGCAGCAGACTTGGGGGGCGCCTCAGTGATAAGAGGGGAGGGCCAGGCATGGCTTGGGATACAGCCATGTCAGGAAGGGCAGGGGCTGACTCTGCAGTGGAGTCTGGGATGGAGCACCACACAGTTAACACTAGGGGGAGGTGGTGGGACGTGGCTGAGGACAGACGTTCTGACCGCAAGTCAGAGTCGGTCTGAGAAAAAGTCCTAGAAAGGATAGCCACAGGAGAGAGAATGGTGGGGCCGGTGGGGCCAAGGCAGCAGGTCAGGACTCCTGGGGGCAGGGGACGGACATTATCCTTGGAGGAAACTTCACTTCTGAAAACATACATGAACAAAATAGGAGAAAGGAGGATGAAAGAATTAGACTTTAGTTTGAAGAAAAGCTAGAAAATTCACCAAATAAGCTCAGAAGAAGAAATCTCTAAAATTAGAGGAGAAATTAGACCAAAGGCACGTCTCCCTCCCCCGCCCCCAAATGGGAATCCTGCGTGCACTGGCTCTTTCCCTTTCTCTTAGTCTGGACACATGGGAAGGGGCTGTTAGCCGAGCATCTTGGGCCTCTGTCTTTCATTTCTGAAGCCCTTCCCACCTCCAGGACTGTTCTTGCAGCCAGATGCAGTCCACCTGCTCACAGCCATTCTGTGGTGGGAGCTCTTTAGAGCAGTGGGCAGAGCCGAGTTCCCACGTGGCTCATCCCCCTGGGCGGCTCCTCCCCCTTGGCGGCTCGTCCTGCCCGGCAGCTCTTCCTCTTGGGCAGCTTGTCCTGCTGACCAAGGAGGCAGCCCCCTGCCACCTCTGCTGAAGCACCTCATGGACTAATGTTTGGGTTTGGAGGGTTTTTCAAGAAACTGAGGTCACTTCTGCTTCTTTTCGGAACTGAAACATAAATCTAGTTTGCTTATTAAAGTAGTGGGAAGACCTTTGACCAAGAGTGCTGGGCTCAGGGCTTTTTTGGTTTTCCTTGATTGGAAAGAGAAAATCACACATCCGTTTTCACAAGGGTTTAGCCAAAAATCTTGAGCCTTTTAGTAATTTTCATGCCTTTTTCCAACCACAGATTCAGCAGAAAGCCATGGAAAGTTCTCAGCTGCACAAAGAAGATCTGATAACCCAAGTGAGACACATTCAAGAAAAGCTACATCACCTGATCAAGTCCGTGTCCGGTGGAGAGAGCAGAGATGCTGAAGGCTGGACACAGCTGCCCCCACAGGGACCGTCAGAGCACCCTCCCCAGAGACCTCACAGGCGTGGCTCAAGGACTGCTCAGGGCCAACCACCAGCTGACCCAGGCCCTCCCGCCTCACAAGGGCCAGTCCCCAACATCCTCTGTCACTCGTGGAACTCACCCGATAACACTCAAAGTTACAGTCCTCCAGGACCAGTCAGACACATGTTCAAGGTGGACCAGAACCTGGATTCTTTGCCGAGCAGCCCTGGTGGAGACCCGTATGATGCCTATCCCCTGACTTCCGATTGCTCCTACTTTGAAGAGCAAGCCCCGCAGTTGATGAAAAGCCAGGATTCTCCCCCTGCAGATGGAAGCAGGTTTCCTCTTGAACCAAGTGAAGAGTCCGCACATGGCTCACCTTCGGCCTGCAGTGCCGAGAATGGGTCACAGGATGCAGAGCCCCTGGACACCATTCGGCACTTCAGGGATACGATCCTGGACACGGATGCCTCCTCACTGGGCTCCCCGGAGTTGGTCAGAAAGGACTTTGTGCTGGAAGGTCTGCCCAGCATCCATCTGACGCCCCTCTCCCAAGCCACCAACCTTCAGAGCCCAGACTCGGCGTGGCGGTCTCTTGCTCTGCAGGACTGTTCAGGAGGTTCGCCTTATCCTGCTCCCCCAGGACTGGGAGAGGCCCCTCTGGCTTCCCAGTCTCCATCTTGTGGGGAAAAATCACAGCCTGATGCCGGCCACGACATCAAAAGGAGGATATTGGTAATGTACACCCTTTTGTCTCCTGTTTCTCTCCCTTCATTTCTCCATTTCTGTGTCCTGAGGTGCAGAGGAGGTGGAGAGTTGGCCCCCCTCTGCCCTGTGCTGATAGGGTTATCCTGGACAAGTCTTTCCCTTGTCATTGCCCCCAGTGGCTCTTCAAGACTGATGCCTTTCAGGGAAGATGGCGACTCCCATTGGTAGAGGGAGTGGCCTCACCTGGGAGTTCCCTGAGGTCTGGTCCCCTAGTCGTCCTTGGGTAATGTGACTTCAACATGTTCCCATGGAAATGGGTTTCTCCTCTCCTGCCCAGGTGTCCCAGCTCCCCCATTATTAGTTCACCTCCTGGCTAAAGGTTATGAAAGCAGCTTTTGAAGCATCCCTCAGAGCCCAGGGGTCAGCAGTGTGTAGGCAAGACTAACTTTCTGCAGGTCAGCTACCAGTTTGCTGTCTGCTGGGGGTAGTTTTGGGCCTAAGGCACCGCTGTAGCCATGTCTGGTGGAGGCTGTTCAAGGGGTCAAGACTTGAGGAGAGAGAGGGAGGGAGACCTGAGGGGCCCAGAGATTGGTAGAGAATTGACTTTTGATGTTGAATTTGGGGAGTGCTTTGTTTGTGAGAACTGGGAAAGGCCATGTCAGGACATTGAGCGTGCTGGTATCATGGAGGCAGGGAAATAGGCCTTCCAGGCTCGAGGCTGGGTGCGTTCAGTGCACACACTCATCCCCAGGGCAGATGCTTTTGTCTTTCCCAACTAACTCAGGCTTGGGGTTTTTTAAGCAGTATTTCAAAGAGAATGCTAAGTCTTCAGTTCCATTTAGTGATGATTTAATGGCTAACAGCCAACAGTCAAGTAGGTGTTAATGTTTTTTTCAAAGTAAAGGGGCCTAATGCCTCTCCCAGGGCCCTGAGCATTTATAAGTACAGGGTGTTCCAGGGGAGCAGCCAAGGAACAGTTTGGAAATCTGCCTGTTTTGAATAGGAAAAAGATGGTGAAGTCTCCCTCGTAACACCAGTGGATTCAGGAGCAGGCCTGCAGACCCAAGTACGTGGCAGAGGCGCAGACAACGATGGACGTGACGTCAGTGAGTTGGGCCTGCACCCCCGCCCTCCCACCACCCTCTCCCCCAGCAGGCCATGCTCCAAGTGGGAGGTGGGGGGCAGAACAGCCCCATCAGGCCTAGAAGATGCACATCTTCGGTGTCCCAGCTTGTCTTTGGCTTCTGTCTGATCCATAAAAGGCTCCATTCAAGCAATTAAGGCCTCCTTTCCCCAGCCTCGGCCAGTGATTCACTGCTTTTGTGCCAGCTGCCTTGGCATCTCCCTCCTTGACCTCAGAGTGCTGCCCTTCTCGTTGGCTGGGTTGACGCAGACTGAAGGGGCCCCTCTTTTTCGCCTGCTTCTTAGGAATAGGCCTGCGCAGCCTGGTGTGGAGAGATTGCTTGTGATCACTCTGACCTTCTGTTTTTGGTCTCTTGTAGGCAGTAATTCAGACTTTCTAGACAAACTAAAGCAAGACTCAGAAAGATCGAGACCTCCACACACCCACCTTGTGGCTCATCTTCAGAAATCTGGAATGGTTCAAAGGCCTCTCAGACCAATGAAGGACAAGTTAGAAATGCAGTCCAAACAGATGAAGGTAATCCTGCAGCGGGGCCAGCGGGAGCCACCAGAACACCCGGCATAGACCTCAGCTTGGCGTCAGAGGGCCTCGTGTTGGGGTGCTGTGTCCA
The DNA here is from genome assembly GCA_028627135.1 of Pseudochirops cupreus. NCBI lineage: Eukaryota > Metazoa > Chordata > Mammalia > Diprotodontia > Pseudocheiridae > Pseudochirops > Pseudochirops cupreus. The sequence continues at coordinate 394,331,950 of CM053584.1, read as the reverse complement.
GTGTCTTTCCAAAGGAGCCAAGCTTCAGTGCACACAGAAGGGCGCTGAGCAAGTCTGGGAAAGCAGTGAGAGTGCGGGGAAGCCCCCCAGGAGACCTCGCTGTCCTCTCAGCAGCCAGGGCAGTGCCAGATGCTGACCCAAGGGCAGCATTAGTGTCACTGAGAGAGACAGGAGCAGGATGGGTAAGGGGGGCTGGGAGACTGCCCATGCGTTCAGGGTCCTGCCCTGTGGCTCTTGCTGCCTCCCTGCAGCAGGCAGGGTCTCTGCGCTTCTTGTTCTCAGTTGGCTCATTGGTCAGTGAAGCAGCCTGGCCGTAAGTGCCCTGAGTGGTGGTGGACGGTGAGGGGCTGTGGTCCCGGTAGCTGTCAGAAGGGACCTATTGCGGCCACTTCAGATATGGGTTTTTCTAGTCCTTATTGAGTGTCGAAGAATCCTTAGCTCTGGTCTCAGCTGCTCATGCCGTCACAGATCATCCAGCAGATTCCCTGGGCAGCCGCCAGGGGAAGCCTTTCAACCAGGCAGAAGGCATAAGAAACACAGGAATAATTGCCTTCTTTTTGGCACCTGATGAGACCAGAGCAGCCTCTGCCAGGGATGCTGAGAGATCCAGGCTGCAGGGCCCTCATAGTCTGGGAGAGGGGGTGTGGCCATGCACAGGGTGCTCCCTTCCATTGACAGTAATGGAGGAGGCAAATGCTCTGTATGTGGAGAGAGGGAGACTGTGTGGGGAGGAGGGGGCAGGGGGATGGCAGAGGGGAGACTAAGAGGAGGCAGGAAGAGGGCTGGGGGAGCAGGCACCCCCATGTTTTTTCCCTGGTTTCTTCACACCCCTTGCTGCCCCAGGAATGGGCTTGAAAGTAGGCAGCGCAGTCCCTATGGTGCCCAGTTGGCCACCAGACACTCCTCCCAAGTGTCATGGGCTCATTGCCATAAGAGGGGCTAGAATCAGAAGACTTGTGGAGGTCACAGAAAGAAGATCTTCTGGTCCTGGGGGAGAGATGGCCTTTGCTGCTGCCTCTCAAGTCCGTGGAGACTTGGGCTGAGGAAGAGGCCAGTTGGGCAGGCATGTGGAGAGGGCCTGGGGCATGATGGGGAGGAGGAGGAGAAGAGAGAGAAGGGCAGAAGCAGACACGGCTTAGGTTGTCAGGGGCCTTGAATTGCAGGCCCACTAGAGAGGTTGGCCATGGGTAGGGCCATGGAAAGTGGTGTGGGTTTTCTTAGTGGGAGCTTGGCTTTCTGACCTCCCTGTGCCATTAACCTGCCCGAGGGGCAACATCTCACACCTATGATCCTGCTGTGCCTGTGAGCACAGAGGTCATAGGTGGCTGTAGGAGTCCTGATGGTGTTGTTGGGGTGGGGGGGAGCATGACCAGAAGAGAATCGGAGGCTGGGCACCTCATTGAGCGTGGGAGTGGGGAAGCCTGCCTGGAGTGAGAAGCTTTGTGCATGCTTCCAGGACAGTGGGTTACTTGGCTAGTGGGAAGATGCTGAGCTCTCTTCTGGCCACATTGAAGTGGTCTCCAGGGGTTCTTCGAGTAGATGTTGGCCAAGGGAGCCAATAGAAGAGGAACAGGGCCCAGTCTTGTGCAGCCGCAGGAGCTGTGGGGGCAGTGGGGTGCCCAAGATGATGGGGACTGAGAAAAAGTCACTGAATTTTTTAAGTGAGGTGAGCAGAGGCTTTGTTCAAGCCATGGGGCTCAGGGTTCTTCTCATCAGGGATGGAGGAATGAGCACGCACAAGAAGACAATGGGGAAGAGAGTAAGTCTGGGGTGTTGGAGAGAAGAAATTTGAGCCTTGTGTGCAGAGGAAGGCCAGTCTTCGGGGCTGGTGTTTTCTGGAGCCAAGTGCTGTTGGAAATGGAAGCCCTGGCCCAGGAGGGGCGTGGAAGGGCTTTTGCTGAGAAAGGCAGGGTCGTGAGGAGGGGGAGGCCTTGATCCGTTCAGAAAACTAGGAGCAGGGCTGCTTCTGGCTATGGCAGCTGTGCCCTTGGTGCCTGTGAGCTGTTGTCACTGGTGGACAGGGCAGTGCCAGGCATTGTGACATCAGCGGTGTTAGGCCCACACCCAGAGGCACCTTGCTGCCTGTCCAGCTTCTCCCCTGTGTGCAGAGAGGGAAGGGGGCTCTTTAGGGTGATTCAGGCTCCGTGGCATGAAAGATGCAGCAAATATCCCAGAGCAGGGTAGAAATAAAGTGCCTGTCCATCTCTCCTGAAGTCCAGGGCAGGCAGGGCTTTCCCCCGGTGTGACCCAGTTGAGGTCTGATTTAATCAGTGATTGGGGCCCTGGCCTCCTTGAGCCTCTGTTGTGCATGGCTTGCTGCACCCCCCCCCCCGAAAGTGGACTTGGGAAGCCATTTGGGGGGTCTTTACTGCATGGAGTGGAACGAGGTAGACGTGTGTAACACAGGCATCTCCCTAGCCCAGGGTCCTGAATAGCTTTGCCTCGCCCATGTGCCAAACCCAGCTGAAACAGCCTGCATTTGTCTGAAGCACTTTCCAAAGATGCAAGTGGAAAGCAGGTTTCGGGCTTTGCCATTTCTGGAAACAGCAATGTAGCCTCTGGTTTTGTGTGCACTTCCATGGCCCAGGTAGCCAGGACTTTGTGTTTCTCGCCTGGCACTGCCCTACTAGATGCTTGGCCTGGCCTCTGCTGCTTCTTTGGTAGGGGTCTCGAGGGCCCACCGTGCAGCAGCCAGCGGCACCTGCCTGCCACATGCGGCTCTGTTGGGGCTCTGCTCATTTGGAGCCTCGAGCAGGCCAGGGGGCCGGCAGCTGTCCCGCTGTCCTGAGCCAGGTGGAAGGACACCCTCGGCCCCGTCATCTCTGCTGGCATCATCACAGCTCCTGTGACTGAGGCGGCCCAGACTAGCGGGAAGACAGCAGGTCCCAGAGTCAAGGAGACCTCTCTCCTGTGGGGCCTCCAGGCTGCACGACCCCAGGCTAGTCCTTTGGTCTGTCATGGTGTTGAAGGTGGCCTGGGCCTCTTTGAGAGGGGGTGGCCCCTCCCTTGGGATCCTCATGTTCAAAGAAGTCATCCCAGGTCTGGGCACAGGGCAGAGGGGACTAGGGAGCCTGGGTCAGTGGGAGAGGGAACCTGCCAGGAGCAGAATCTCTAGAACCTTTGCCGACATGCTGAGGATGGCTTAGGCAAATGCCTCAAGCTGAGAAGTAGCGTGAGGCTTACATTTTATCCTTGAGACGTTAGGACAAACCTGGGAGCATGGAGGGAAGGAACCTTTAGAGAGCACTGACCCTGTGCCAGGCGCTGGCCAAGCTCTTTGCCACAAGCATCGTCTCATTGGTTCCTCCCCACCACCCTGGGAGGTGGGCGCTGTTGTGGTCCCTACTTTACAGAGGAGGAAACCAAGGCAGGCAGAGGTTACGTTACTTGTCCAGGGTCACACAGCCAGGCAGTGTCTGAGGCTGGATTTGAACTCGGCTCTTCCTGACCCTACACAGGTCCAGCTGCTTCAGACAGACACTGGGTGCCAGGTGTCACCTCGGTTAGGCAGTTTTCGGAAAGACCCTTAGAAGGTGGGAAGATAAGTTAGGAAGACTCCAGCAGGTACAGGGGGCAGGGGGCCTGAAGCAAGTTCATCAGAATGCAATGGGGATGGGCTGGGGCCAGGCCATGAAGCGAGCCGGTGGGCAGAAGTGGCAAGGGCGGCGACGGGCCACCTCCTCCCCGAAGGTCACACAGTAGTGATATCGCTATCCTCGGAAATCAGGATGGGGGACACAGACAGGAGTGGGTGTCCAGGGGCAGAGCATCAGGGCTGGGGGAGCGGGAGCTGAGGTGAGGCTGCTGGTTGGGAGGATGCCAAGGAGGGGGCCAGATGAGGTTGAGGAGGATGGCAGTGGAAGAGAAGCAGGAGAGGGTGGGGCTAAGGTGAAAGGGTGCAGTTTCTGAGTTAGGAGTTGAAGGTGAGGCAGGTTGGAGGGCATGAGTGAGGACTGAGTGTTAGATGGGCCTGGGAAATGTTTAGACGTGAGCGGGGGAGTTAGGCCGTGAGCCAGTGAGGAAGGAGGCCTGATACCTGGGAGCCCCTCAGAGAGGGCAGGGGGCTGAGAACAAGCCAGCAGGGAGTGGCATCCGGGGGATGGTTCGGCCGTGGCAGCGAGTGTGAGGGGCCACGGGGCCTAGTCTGGCAGGAGAAGGTGAGGATGAGGGAAGGGTGAAGGCATGTGTGTCACCCCAGAACAGGGGCTCTAGATGTTCCAGAGCCAGGAGAAGAGCCTGGAAGGTGGGCAAAGGGGTCTTAAAGGTCTGACTTGAGGAGAGGTGATTCTCTGTTGAAGGGTGGACTGGCCTTGCCATCTAGCGGGGGCAGTTCCGGGGTTGTAGGAAGAGAGAGAAGAGTGTATATAAAGTAAAGGGTGTGGCAGCTGAGGTGTGATTGTGTATAAGCATGTGGGGAGGGGGTGGCAGCAGAGGCATGTCTTCCTAATAGCTCCCTTTGCCCTCTTGTACATGGGGCATGTTGACCAGCCCCAGGCCGCACCCGTTTCTGCCCTTGGTCAGTCGAGGGGCTGACGTTTTCAGGAGGGACCTGGAAGGGGTGGCGGTAGGATAAGGATGAATCGGTATCCAAGGGGTTGCATCCATCCAGTGCCACTACATGGGAGGAGCAGGGCTGGCGCTGGGCCCATCTGCACCATCCAGAAGGGAGGGCTCTGTGGCCAAGCAGGGCTGCAGCCATCACCCGGGCAGAAAAGCTGTGCCCTTGACGTGTTGGACACCCCATCCTTCCTTTGGTTCTTAGGCGTTACTGAAGATGGTATGTGATGAGAGCCAACAGATCTTGGTCTTGTCCAAAGCTGAAGCCTCTGGTCCAGAGCTGGGCAGTGACCCACTGCATGCCTCCCTGGATTGCTTTCAGAAGGAGAGGCAGGGCTTGCTGGACGCTGTGCAGGCCCTCAAAGACCACCTCACCGAAGTGACACCCAGAGAGAAGGTCAGGGTGGGGTAGGCAGGGCTGGGGCAACCATCCCCCAATGGCCAGGGCCGGCAGTGTGGTGGGCAGCATCTGTTTGCCTGGGCCCAGCACAAGAGCCCTCCCCCATTGGCCTGAGGCGTGACTTCAGGGCCTGCCCCTACGGATGGGGGGAGCTCATGTGTTATGAACATGATATATATGGGAACGGGTGGGGCGAATGTCCTACTTGTTAGAAAAGCAGCGTTTCTGGAATGGCCTTGAGGTGCCTCCTGGCTTTGTTCTCTTGGGGTTTAGAACCAGACGAGTACATTTGGGTGCTGGTCCCTTTTCTAGTGGGGGACACCCTGTGCTCTGCCTGAGGTCCTTGGGGTGGAGCCGTGCCCAGGCCCCAGGGGGATTGGCCTCTGGGAGGGGGTAGACGGAGGCCCCTGGTGATCACCCCTGGGGAGGCCTGGCCATTGAGGGGGAGCCATCCTTCTCAACCACACTCTGGGTTTCATTTCCTGTTGAAGGAACCTTTGGACACGGGCTTTGACTGGGGAGAATTTCTGCAGGCTGTCCAAGAATTGCTGGAGAAGGAGCGGCATGTGCTCCAGGTGGAGCTCCAGTCCAAGCTATGCAGCCCAGAGTCCGGAGACGAAAGGTCCCTGCTGGAAAAGCTGGAGGAGGTGGTCAAGGAGCAGGTGAGGGCGGGAGGCAGGCAGGGGTGGGGGGGTGGGGTGGGGAGGTGTGGTGATGTTCGGTGTCGCTCATTCTGCCCGGGCTCTTCCCCCAGGGAGAGCTGCAGAAGAGAACCTTGGAGAACCTGCATTTGAGTGACCGCGGCAGCCTGCTGTCCGAGATCCAGGCCTTGCGGGCACAGCTCCGTATGACCCATCTCCAGAACCAGGAGAAGCTGCAGCAGCTCTACGAGGCCCTCACCAGCGTCGAGGACCATGGCAGCAAGCAGGAGTACCAGTTCCGGAGGCAAGGTGAGGGGAGTGGTACATGGGGAGGGGCCGTACCACCTGCCATGCCTGCATGGCACAGCCCACCCTTGTGCTCCCTGCCTTCCCCCAGTTGAGTTGCTGGAATACAAAGTGGAGCAGGAGAAGTGCATAGTCAGCGATTTGCAGAGGTCTCTCTCTGAAGAGCAAGAAAAGGGGACGGAAAACCAGAAGCTCCTGCTGGCAGCCCAGAATGTGGCCCAGGACCTCAAGGCTGACCTCGAAGAGTGCAGGCAGGAGAAGGAGAGCCTGGCCCAGTCCCTGAGACATGCCCAGGAGGAGGCTGTCCACCTGAGGTAGCGGCATGGGTGGGTGGGGAGGCCACGGACACTCAGGGCCGGGCTCTGGCTGTAAGGGCTCCAGGGCTTTCCAGGAGGCGGGCCCTTGCCCAGCTCCGCTGCTGGCCTTCCCCCAGGCCTCTTTCAGCTTATTCCTGTCCTCCTGAAAGTGCGGTGCCCAGAATATAGCACGAGCCTGAGCTCTGGATTGGTCTGAACAGGGCCGAGGGCAGCAGGAGCGCAATGGCCCTGGTTCGGTCTTCAGAGGCCTCCCTCCCATCTTCTTGTTGATTCCCGGCTAGCTAATAGTGGCCAAATGCTTGTCTAGCTCCCCGTCTAGCTTCATTACCAGCCAGGTAGCAGTCAGTGGTTAAACATTGCTTAAGCGCCTTCTGTGTACCAAGTGCTGGGGATGAAGAGAGAGGCCCTCATAGTCTAATGGAGCGCTGTTCCCAACATTGAGCCCTCCCATGGCCAAGGAAAAATAAACTAGAGAGGGACCCCCAGTTAGTGGGTGCAGCATGATGAGACTGGGGGGGGAGGGGCGGCTGGAAAATGGGAGAACCAAGAGATAAACCTAGAATTGGAGCACCATGAACTCCGTAGATTGGGTGTGTGAGAGGGCCTGCAGACGAAGGGCGAGGTCAGCAGCTGGAGCTCCAAAGAGCCACAGAAGCTCCAGGGGGGCGGGGGAACAACAAGGCTCCAGGCTGGTGGGAGGCAAGGAGGATGGGGTGACTTGGGGGGGGGGTGTGATGTGGAGGAAGGAGCTATAAATTGTTGACTGAGAAAAGGAAAACGGATGGGGGCACGATGTGAGGAGAAGCAGACCCAACAAGACCGACAGATGAGGCTGGTGTGGGAGGGGCAGTGCATGACCCTGTGGGAAAAGGGGAGAATCCAAAGGTGACACTGTCCTTGGGCCAGGCGGGAGGGCATGGGATCTGCTGAACAGCCTCAACACCGTAGACCCACGGTATTTGGTGGAAATCTTGGGAGCTGTTTAGCCTGGGGGAGAGAAAACCCAGCTATAGCAGGCTCTTGGGTGGAAAGGGGCGAGCGACTTTGGGGCCAGACCTAGGAGAGGCAGACAGAACTTTGCTGCAGGAACATGCATGCCAGCATGTGCTGCTCTTCAGGGTCCAACGGGCTCTGGACCAGCTCAAGAGCACCACCTAGATACCCTTGAGTACCGATAGAGACATTGGGCATAATTCTAAGGTTCCATTGGTCTAGAGCTAGAAAGAGGCCTCAAGAGAGCCCAGTCTCCTAAGGTTGACTGAGGACACTTGGCCTTTGATTCACAAGCCGGAGATCCTTCTGCCTGGGATCTGGAGAGCACAAGAGAGAGCTGGCCTTTGTGGCCTTTGTCTGTGCTGGCATACTCACAGCAGGTGACAGGTTCCTAGAGGGAAGATGGTGTGGTGGGAGCAATTATGTTTTGGACATGTTGGGTTCAAGCTGCCCGCAGGCTATGCAGTTGGTTAATCTGGAATGGGCAGGCAGGAGAGCAGAAAGGATTGACCCTGCAGATTTTGGAAGTGAGGACTGTGGGATTTCCAGAATGGGGACTGGACCGTGCTCTCCCATGGGGGCTAGGGCTCAGATGCTGATCGCTGTTGCCCAGGGCTTCAGGGAAGGAGGCAGCTTGGTTGGCAGAGGCGGAAGCTGCTCAGCTCTCAGGGTGGAGGGCTGAGGAAAGGCCTAGGGCTTCCCAGACCCTCCCTTTGTCCCGGCCTCCATTTCACCTGCTCTGGCACAGTCTGTGATGCGCCAGATGCTGTGATTTGGCAGCCCTGGAGGAGCATGTCCAGGAAGGGCTGGACAGAGGAGTCATCACAGTGGGATTTGGAGGAGGAGCCGAATAGAAATCAGTGTGTGTGCCACAGCAGCCAGAAGGAGCTGGCGTCTTTGGCTGCTTTGAGAGAGGCTGGCACTGTCCCATGCTGGGCTCAGCCCCACCCGGCAGTCTTGTGTTCGGTTCTGGGTGTTGTCTTTTAAGCAGAACCACAGGGAGGGCAAGGAGGAGTGGAGGGGCCTTGAGGTTTCCCCATCAGGATCTGTGGCAGGAGAAAAGGTTGACCTGGAGACTCAATGGTTGTCTTCAAGAGTCAGCCTGTGGAAGTGGGATTATTAGCTTTGGTCTGCGTGGCCCAGGAAGGCCGGAGCAGGAGGCCAGGCGAGGAGTCACAGAGTTGCTAATTCTCTCAAAGTGGCCTGCCCCAAAGGCTTTGTCGGGCCAGCTATGGTGGGAAGGGGTCCTGGTCACATGAGTCTGGAGCAGACGGCTTTGGCAGCATCTTCCCACTGTAGGCCTTCAAAGGATCATGAACTAGGAGAAATCAGGAATGATAGGCTGGCATAAGACAGCAGACGCCAAGCTGGGCCATGCCAGGCCAGGATAGTGAGTGACAAACACTGCTGCGAGATCAGCCGGAGCACAGGGGGTTTGTGGGAGTCAGGGATTCTAGAGCAGGGGGATGGGCTAAGCTCAAGGCTCCAGATTCGGGGGAAGGCCGAATAGCACCACCAGAGCACCTTGGAGTGTTGGTCGGAGCCAGTGGGGAGGGAGAGCCTGCCCAAGGCTGCAACATGGGCAGCCATGAGGCGGTTCTCTTGCTCAGGCACTAGAGGGAAAGGCAGGTCGGTAGAGGGATGGGGGACGGGCCTGAGGAGTTGTAGGGAATGGAGCTGGGTGAGGACTCGGCCTGCCCCGGGCCCATTCTCAGGGGGTTCTACAGGCAGCTTTGCGTTGTCTGCACTTGGGTCTCCTTTTCCTAAAGTGAAACCATGTTGGTCCCTGTGCTTCCCATAGATTCTTGTTAGAAAATAAGGAGCGAGATCTGCAGGCAGCCCTGGACATGCTGCAGGATGAGAAGCAGAAGGCGAAGGAGCTGCAGGCCCTTGTGGAACAGGAGCAACGGCAGAGCACAGAGAGGGATGAGCTGAGGTCCAAGACTATCGAGGTGGGTGCGCGAGGAGCCCAGAGGGCAGCGGAGGCACCCACTCCCAGCCACGGGCCCTGGACATCCAGGGATGTGTGGGGCGGGGTGTGTGGGACCTGGCCAGTGTAGACTTGGGGAGGCCGAGGCAAGGCCCTGATGCAGCGGTGACCCTTCTGCTCCCTGCGCAGGAGCTGCAGGCATCTCTGGACAAACAGCGCAGCCAGAACGGGCAGCTCATGGTCAGCCTTCAGCACGAGCAGGCCGAGAAGGACAACCTGAAGAAGGAGCTTCAGATTGAGTACTCGCGCTGTGAGGCGCTCCTGTGCCAGGAGCGCAGCCAGGCTGGTGAGCTCCAGAGGGCACTGGAGGTGGAGAGGGGCCGCTCGGCGGAGCTCAGTGAGGCCCTGACCCATGAGCGGCTGGTCACAGAGCAGCTGAGCAAGCGCGCCGGTGAGGTGTGCACACAGAAGGAGGCCCAGCTGCAGCACAGCTGTGCTGTGCGCAAGCTGAAGGAGGAGAAGACGCGGGCCGCTGAGCTGCAGGCCCTGCTGGAGGACACTCGCCAGCAGGCTGCGGCCAGCCAGAAGCAGCTGGAGCTGCAGGTACAGGCGCACCGTGAGGATCTGAAGAAGGAGAAGGAGGTGAGTGCGCTGCTGCAGGCCTCGGTGGACGCTCTCCAGAAGCAGAAGCAGGAGCTGCTCTTTTATCTGGAGGAGGAGAGGGCCAAGCAGGGCAGGCTGCAGGCAGAGCTAGAGCTCCTCCAGACCAGGCTGAAGGAAGAGGCCGGCAAGGAGGCCAGGAGGGAGAAGGAGAAAAGGCGTGAGGCCCAGGCAGAGGAAGACAAGGGCAGGACGGGCAAGAGAGACAAGGAGAGGCTGGTGAGGCTGCCCGGGGGGCGCCAAGCCTTGGTTCTCTCAGCTGCCCTGTGTACAGGTGCAGGGTCGTGCCAGGAGATGGGCACAGTGCCGTTGGGGGGCGGGCAGAAAGGAGGAGGGTTGTGAGAACAAGGCCCAGCCTGGGCAGAGGAGAGGAGCCTGTGGCGGCAGAGACGCTTCTGTTGGAGCTGGGACAGTCGGGAGCCAGAAGGGGCGATGCTTGGCAGCAGGGTGCACTGTGGTTGGGGGGGGGACCCATGGGGGTAGCCAGGTGAGAGAGACACCTGGCGAGAAGAGGTGCCGTAGAAATGACGAGAGCGATTGTGGCTTTAGTGATTTGGGGCAATGGAGAGAAGATGGGGAGTCCACAGAGGAGCCCCCCAAACTTGCTCCTCCAGGGGCCCCCCCCGCTTAGAGGCCTCATTTTGGCTACTGGGCAGGACTTCATGGTCTCCTGCCTCCAGCCTTCTCCCCATCTCTGGTTTCATTCCCCCTTTAACTATTGTTGCTGCCAGATTTATCCTCCAGAAGCGCCCCTTTGCACATATGGAATCCCTTCCTTCTGAAAAGCCCAAGTTGGAAGCTCCCCCATGTATCCAGAATAGGCTCCATTCTGGCCCTGAGCCTCCATAGCCGTTAGCAGCTTCAGGCTCCCCACCTCTCCTGCTCAGCCAGTGACGCTTCCACAGGCTCCTCAGCTTGTTACTCTGGCTTGAACCCTTTCCCATCCACTTCCTCACTGGAACATTGTCTGCTCAGTGGGTGCCCATCTGGGCTGGCGGCTTCTACTCTGTCCCTTCCCTGAGACTCGCAGATGGCACTGGTGGAACCAGGCCTTAGTGTGGGCCCAGTGGCCTCTTTCATTGGGATGCTGGGCACACGTGTGGCAAATCCAGCAACCCACGAGGGTAGAGGGCACGGGGCCTTTTCTGTGGGTTGCCTCAGTCATCCTGGTGCATGCTGAGGGAATAGGATTAGGAAATTCCAGCTAAGAACGATACAAAGCAGTGTCCTCCCCACCTCCTCTCCAGTGGCAGACCCGTGTCCCCCAAGCACCCCAGGCCAGCCTCAGACTGTCCGTGAGTGTGTGGGCCCTTCCTGGCGTCTGTTGTTTTGACTTCAGAAGTCTCTCCTGCACTGCATGTGTGCAGTCAGGTCCCAGGGCGCTCCCTGCTAAGGGTATCGGCCTGGGCTGTGCCAGGAAATGAGAGCCCTCAGATAGGTGGCCAGCTGAGAAGAGACTGACTGTGCCAGGCCCAACATTTGGCTGAGAGCCTGCTGCCCCAGCGCAGCCACCGTCATTTCCATGAAGCCTAGGCCTGACCATGTCCTTCCCTTGCTCAGGCATTTGAATCTGAGGGGCCAGGGCAGTCTCTCCACCATGAGGCTTTCCCATTCATCTGCCTGGAGTCCTGGCCTCCCCATCTCCTGCTGCCAGGCCTTTGCCCAGGCTGTCTGCCCTGCCCTGCGTGCCCTCTGCCCTCCTGGAATTTCTCTTTCACTGAAGGCTTCTGGGTCCAGATGAGGCACCAGTTTGGCCTGTTTCCTGTGGGCCCCCTCCCTGGTGGGAGGATGCCAAGAGGGCAGGTGGCTTGGCAGCGTTGGGGCACTCGGTGAGCCCTTGTATGATGTGGTGCCTTCTTCTCATCTTGTGCTTTGAGGGCTGGCAGCGGGAGCTAGAGTTGCAGCGGCAGAGGGACGAGCACAAAATCCAACAGCTGCAGCAGACAATCGCTGAGCTTGAGAAGGACAAAGGCTTCGTGCCCAGCAGAGCCTGGCAGGAACGCGGAGCTGGGGCGGCCCTTCCCCCTGCCGTGGAGAAGCTGCAGGGGCATCACGACCAGCTTGAGAACATCCGGCAGCAGCTGCTGCACGCTGTCAGCCTTCTGACCAGCTTCATGAACCAGACCGTTAACAGGTAGGCCCTTTGTGATGGGCAACAACCTCTGACAGCTGCTGGCGGTAGAAGGTGGGGCTGGAGCCCAGAGGGCTGGCCTGCAGAAGAGCCTGGCTTGTTGGGCTCTGACAGCCAGGTGCACCGTGCCTGCACCGTGCCCTGGGTTTGGGCATCTCTTCAGTAGGGAATGGAAGGCACTGGGATTGATTAAGCTGTGGCCGCTCCCCTTCTCCACATTTCAGAGCAGCGCTAGGCCCCGGCAGGGACCTTGACGGAGGCGAGAGCCCAGTCCTTGAGCCTTCCTTAGGTGACGGCTCCCATGGACACAGGCAGCCAGCCCACGGTCATCTGGGCAGCTCACTTGCCAGCGGGTTCCTGGAATCCAAGATCTCTGTTAGATCGTTTTGCTTTTCATTTTTCAAGTAGGTTTATTTTGCTGCCTTTTGTTTTCACATCCCAAGTTATTTCTGGAGAGAGACCATCTCACTGAAACAGCCTCTCTTGTAACAGTGAGAAATCACCCAGCAAAATCCCTCACGGCAGGGGCCGAATTGGACTGTTTGGTCACGTGATTGTTTGGGCCCTTTCCTGCTGCTGCCCAGAACTCTGGAAGGAGGTGGGCTAGGGCGAGTCTGTGTTTTTTAACATACTCTTTTCTTTTTAACAGAACGGTCAGTGACTGGATGTCATCCAGTGAAAAGGCTGTGACATCCTTGCTGCTTACTCTGGAGGAATTGAAATCAGAGTTAATGTCGGGCCTCCCTCAAGTAAGTTGGAACCACAGACCTCCCTGAAAATGAGTGAGGCCCCCAGAGGGATGCGGGAGAGATTTCCTTGCCCACCATCCTGTGACTCAGTGGCAGATGTGTAGGACACGGGGCCTCAGGCTCCTTTCTCTGAGCCCCGTGTTCGTCCTGCTCCAATGCCCTGCCGTCTTGCTTTGGAAACAAAAGGTGATCGCAGGAAAATGGCAGTTTTCAGTCACCCGTCGTTCTGATTAGTATGCCCTTCTGTAGCAGAAGAGCCTCGGCCCTGCCTGTGGTCTGACTGTCATCGCTCAAACCTTTGCAGATCACACTCCCTTCTTGTGGCACAGCCCCACAGTTCATTAAGAATAAGGATGATATAGTGACTTCTTAAGAAAGTATGTTCAGCATCCCCCCACCTCTCTTTTTAAAAAGGTCACAGAACCCTCCTTTTTCTCCTGCCATCCCATTAGAGAAAAAAAGAACCACAGTTCTTGTAATACATGCACAGTTGGACCGGACACATGCCCGCAACAGCCGGCTCCCTTCCGGCTCCCTTCCCCCTTCCCGCATGGTCTTTGTGCTGAGCAGAGGCTCCCGGTGTTCTTTCTTGTCTGCCCGGTCCTCTCGCGGGCTGGTCCACCCAGCTCTGCATCAGCTCTCACAGGGCTTTCCCTGCCTGTGCGCGCCTCTCGGAGATGAGCTGGTGCCGCGTCTCTCTCAGCGCAGTGAATCTCCTTCGCATTCACCACCAGGTTTATTCATCCCTTCCTCAGTCGACAGGCATGCCCATGGTTTCTGGTTCTTAACGTGAAAAGATTTTCTCCAAGTTGTTTGGGTTTGTTTGTTTTTAATTTTTTTCATAGAAAGGACCTTGTCTGAGTCATTTATCTCTTGGGTGCAAGCCTAGAAGCCGTACAGCCGGGTCAGAGCGCCCTCCCTGTTTAGTCACTTTTTGTGTCTCTGACACGGTTGAGCAGTTCACAAGCCCAGCGATGCCTGTTTTCCCACAGTCCTGCCAACACGGACCATTTTTGTCTTTTCATTCTCTTTTTGCTTCTTGGAGGGCTACGAAGTAGAATTTCAGAAGTTCTTTAATCTGCGTTTGTCTTATTAGCGGTTATTTTTTCACATGGCTGTGGAGAGCCTGGGTTTCTTCCCTTGAGAACCGTCTGTTCTTCTGAGACCATTTATCAAGTCGTCAATGGCTCATTTTCTTACAAGTTTGAATCATTTCCTTATGTATTTTGAACGTGAAATCTTTTTTTTTTTGGAGGGGGAAGGCAGGGCAATTGGGGTTAAATGACTTGTCCAGGGTCACACATAGAGAAAGTATTGAGTGTCTGAGGCTGGATTTGGACTCGAGTCCTCCTGACTCCAAGCCCAGTACTCTATTCACCGTACCGCCTAGCCGCCCCGAAGTCTTCTGTGAAGTTCAGGTTTGGTTTTGTTTTAACAAAGTCCTGAAAATCTGACCATTCATTAAATGCCCATTTTTATTCATTCAGGATGGTGCTTAGCTTCGCAGGGACGACGTGTTCCGAGACCTGCGGTCTGCTGCTGCCGGGTCTTGGCGGCACAGCCGTGTTTAGATTTTTCTTCTTGTTGCTTGAGCTGGGGGTTTGGGGATCGGGCTCTCGCTGCGCCACCTCGGGACGACGCTCCCCGACCCGGTCTCGGGGCAGCTGTTTTTCTCACGGGGCGCTCCGCCTTCCCTTCCGTTTTCTCGTGTTTCACCCTTTGCTCTCTCGTGACTCAGCTTCCCCGTGCCCAGCTCCGATTTCCGCGGCGTCACTTTCTGCCTTCAGAGTCTCCTTTTCTCATTGACGGACTTTCTTTTCATAACGCTCCAGTTTTTCTTGGATTTTCCTTATTGTTGTTTAAAATTTTTTCCTCAGTCGCCCTCATTTGACTTTTAAAGTCTTTTCCGAGTTCTTCTGTGAATCCTCTGGGGCAGACGGCCGTCGGACATCACTCTTCGGGGCAGAAGAAGGCTTCTTTGCTTCAGCGTCCTCCTCTAAAAACACCCTGGTCTTCTCTCTTTGCGCACGCTTGGATTCTCTCTCCTTTGCCTGTGCATTTGTGTTATTCACAGCAGCTTGGTTTTTTGTAATCACCTCTAGCCCTGGGGAGTGGAGGACAGTGCCTCAGGTCCTCAGTTTTCCCCTCTAGCCTGGAACCGTGGCCGGATCTCCAGCCTCCGGTAAGGGCCCACAGCCGGCGGTGTGCCTGCCCTGCTGCTTCTGCACTGACTGACTTGTGTGGGTTCCCTCTCCCTCTGCCGCTCTCCGCAGGACGGCTGGGTCTGGTGTTCCTTGTCAGCAGAGGCTCCCTTGACTTTCCTGGCTCAGACCCCCAACTGCTCTCGCCGTCCTGGGGGTAAAGGTTCCTCGAGCTGGGGTCCAGGCCGCCTCCCCACCCAGGGAACCCCAGGACTTACAGCTTCCTAGCCTGGAGGTGTTTGCTCTTCACAGGGACCCAGCATCATCCTGTGAGGACCCTGTTCTGCCCCTACCTTTATTTGTTTTTGCTGTTCAGTGTTCACCCTGAGGTTCTACTTCATCTCTCTTTGTGGGAGGAAATCTTAAGAGCTTGGAATTTTCTGATGTCCTCTGCTAATTTCCCAGAATCCTTTCCAACTATCTTTTTAAAAACCATATTGGTTGAGGAATCTTAGCTTTTTCATAGTTGTTGCATAAGGTGGTATCAGAATTTCATCCTTAAGAGTCTTACATCCCTTCTGCTTGGATGTCCCCTGTGGAATTTTAGACCGTGGGATATTCTATCTCACTTTCCTTTGAAACTTTAGAAGTCTGCCCTCCTTGAACCTGGAGCTCACACCGTGCCCTGCCTGGCCTTTTCTCCTTTCACACAACTCTTGGTGTTTGTGGGACCTCCACAGAGTGTCTCCCCTCATTTACATCCCAACAACTAGTTCCTTCCTGTTGAGGAGAGTCGAGTCCAGACAGACTTTCCCCTGTTGCTTCTTGTTCCTTGTAAAGAATGCGATTGTCATCATTACCAAGTAAGACAAGGCATTTAACATTTGTAATGTTTTATTTTTTATTAATTCTATGTAAAAACAATTTTAGCATTGATTCTCCAATACTTTCAGTTCTAAGTTCTCTTCCTCCCTCCTTCCCCTGCCCCCTCATTGAGAAGGCAAGCAGTTTGATGTAGATATTCATGTGCAAACCATATCTTCATATTAGTCTGTTGTGAAAGAAAACACAGACCCCTCCCTCCCAAAGAATCCCCAAGAAAGATAAAGTTTAGACAAGTGTGCTTCGATCTGCATTCAGACACCATCAGCTCACTGCACTACTGAGAACAGTGAAGCCATTCACAGTTGGTCATCGATACAATGTTGCTGTTACTGTGTACAAAGTTCTCCTGGTTTTCCTCATTTCACTTTGCATCGGTTCAGCTGCGTCTTCCCAGGTGTTTCTGAAAGCAACCTGCTCATCAGTGTTTTGTAGCACAGCAGTATTCCATCACCATCGTATACCACAGTGTTTAGCCATTTGCCAATTAATGGACATCCCCTCGATTTCCAATACTTTGCCACCACATAAGCAGGCCCTTTTCCTTTTTGTTTTTTTATCTCTTTGGGATGTAGACCTAGTAGTGGTATTGCAGAAGGTATACATGGTTTCTGTTACCCTTTGGGCCTAGTTCCATTTGCTCTCCAAAACGGTTGAATCAGTTCACAATTCCACCAAGAGTGCGTTAGTGTCTCAGTTTTCCCACATTCCCTCCAACATTTCCCACTCTCCTCCTCTTTCATATTAGCCAATCTGACAGGTGTGGGGTGTAACTCAAAGTTGTTTTAATTTGCATTTCTCCAATTAGTAATGATTTAGGGCATTTTTTCATATGATTATAGATAGCTTTGATTACTTAGTCTGAAAACTGCCTTTGACCATTTATGAGTTGGGGACTTATAGTCTTATAAATTTGACTCAGTTCTTTATGTGTTTGAGAAGTGAGGATATTATCAGAAAATTCAGTTATGATTACTAACTGTGTCCCTCCCTCCATTCTTGTTTTCCCATTTATCCTCCTCCTTCTCCTTTCACACTGTCTGTCCACAGTTGTCTGATTTCTGCCTCCTCCAGTCCACTTTCCCTTCTAGCAGTGTTGCACCTCTCCTCCTCTTCTGCCTTCCCTTCCTTCTCTTATCCGCGTCCCCTCCCATTTTCTTGTAGGAAAAGATGGATTTCTTTACCCATCTGAGTGTGTATCTTATTTCCTCTTTGAGCTAGTTCTGATGAGAATAAGGTTCATATCCTTCACCCCTGCCCACAGCTTCTCCACTATAAAAGCCCCTTCACGTCTCTCTTGTATGAGATAATTTACCACGTTCTGTTTTCCCCTTTCCTTTTCTTTAAGTGCATTCCTCTTTCTCACCCCTTCCTTTCATTTTTTTAATTTCAGCTCACACCTGTGTCCTCTGTCTGTGTGTACTCCTAACTGCCCTAAGAGGGAGGAAGTTCTTAGGAGTTACCAGTGTCCCCTTCCCATGTAGGAACAGAAACAGTTTAACCTTATTGAATCCCTTATGATTTCGCTTTCTTGTTGCCTTTTTTGTGCTTTTCTTTGAATCTTGTATTTGAAAGTCAAATTTTCTATTCAGCTCTGTTCTTTTCATCAGGAATGTTTAAAAGTCCTCTCTATTAAATACCCATTTTTTTCCACTTTAAGGATTATACTCAATTTTGCTGGGTAACTAATTCTTGGTTGCATTCCTAGCCCTTTTGACTTCTGGAATATCATATTCTAAGCCTGCCAAACCTTTCGTGTAGAAACTGCTAAGTCTTGTGTTATCTTGACTGTGACTCCACCATGTCTGAATCATTTTTCTGGCTGCTTACAGTATTTTTTCCTTGACCTGGGAGCTCTGGAATTTGGTTATAATATTCCTGGAAGTTTTCACTTTGGGATCTCTTTCAGAAGGTTATTGGTGGATCCTTTCCATGTCTATTTTACTGTCTGCTTCTAGGATATCCTGGTAGTTTTCCTTGATAATTTCTTGAAAAATGATGTCTAGGCTCTTTTTTTAATCATGGCTTTCAGGTAGTCCAATAATTCTTAAATTGTCTCTCCTGGATGTATTCTGTTGTCATTTGGCCCGTTCTGTTTTTTAAGGTATTCTTTCTTCAGTATTTTTTCATGCCTCCTTCCCCAAGCTGTTGACTCTTGCTTTGGTGCTTGTCTTGCATCGCCTTCATTTATTTTCGCGGTTTCAGTGGGTTTCAGTGAAGCACTTTGGATTTTGTGGTCATCTTCTGAGCGTGTTTTGATCTTCTCTGTCACCTTAGTATCTTTCTATCGTCACATTCTCTTTTTGTTTTTTGTTCATTTTTCTAGCCTGTTTCCTGACTTTTCACTTTATGTTAAAATTTTATTCTGCCCTTAGTTTGGAGGTGGCATTGTACCAGGCTTCAGGTTTTTTGTGCAGCCATTTTCAGAGCTAGTTCTAAGGGTCTGTAAGCTTTTAGTTCTTCTAAGACGGTATGCTCTCAGGAGTGGTGTGGTCACTGCTCTCCTAACCCATGCCTCTGGTCTGTGAGCAATCAGAAGAACTCTTTTTCCCCCCTGTAACTGTGACCAGGCTCCCCACTTCTGCTCGCCCTGGGACTGTCACCCAGAACTGCATATGGGCAATGGTCCTGCAATCAGTGCCAGCCTCGGGGCCCCTGTGATCCCCTCCTAGTCAGGTGTTCCTCACTGTCGCTGGACTGAAAGCTCTGGCAGATTCAGTCACCCCCTCCCTTCCCCCAAGACTTGCCAGGCGTGACCTGCATTAAGCTGTGCCCCAGCCTCACCCCAGTGAGACAGACCTCTCCTGCGGATCTTCTGAGTTATCTTGCCCTGGAAGATTGCCTTAGCCTGTCCTTTTGTGGGTTTTGATGTTCTCAAATGCATGTTGATATGTCATTTTCAAGTTGTTTAGAGGGCTCGGGCGAGTCCCTGCCTTTCCTCCACCGTGCCAAGTCACTTTTCTCTGCTCTCGTTTTTGATAGAACAGGAGCTCTCGAAGGCGTCTGGTCCTTGCAGCTTTCTGTGGAATGTCCATGTCAGGCTTGGGGTCTGTTCCCTGATTCCTCATCTGTCTTCTCTTTCTGCCTTGGTGCTCTGAGAAACGTGGGCTTTTTTCCCCATCTCAACCAAGCTCTTCCTCTGATTCCTAAATTTATTTTCACAAGAGTATGATTTCTTAGCATACGCTCGTTGTCTCTCCTCCCCTTCTTCCTAACCTGTTTCTTTGGAGTGAGGTGTATCCAGAGCTCTCTCGCCAAGCCTTCGTGGAAGCTCGGAAGCCCGCTTCGCCCCTCCTCCTTTGTTCCCATCTTGCCTGCCCTGCCCACCAGCGCAGGGCCTTTCTCTGTAGATGGCCAAGGCCGCGGTTTTTCCCTCAGACCTTGTCTCTCCTTGGTATTCCTATCTCTCTGGTCGCTGCCCTTTTCTTTCCTGTTCACTTGGAAGCCCTTTGGATTAGTTAAAAGAATGTCTGAGAAAATCAATACTTCTTCAGTAGCTGTCACTTAGTCCTCACCCTACAGCCAGCAGCCTCTTCTGGCTTTTGTGCTATTGGCCAGAAATAGAAATCCACTCTTGGGCACCATCTTCTTAACCCGTTGGTCACTTGCCAGATGGTCTCTCTACTCTTCAGTGCCCCCTTCCCACAGTCATTGGTTAGCGGTGAGGAAGGCTCCCCCAGTGTTCCTCATGTCCCCATTTCCTTGCCCAGTCCAGTCTCTTGGAAGTGCTTTCAGTGTGACAGCCCCCCCCAGCACATCAGTCCCTTCCCCGCCTGCCTTCTTCCTGGAATGGCAGACATGAAGGTCAAGGCCCCCTTTCTTGATTTCGCCGCATGCTCCATGGTCCTGCTTCCCTTCCTTCCATGTGTCGTGCATTCTGCCAGATTGCGGGCCCCCAAGCCTGCGGAAGATTGTCCCTTTTCTTCCTGGTTTTTCCCTGGAACCCTATTGCGTTGCTCATGACCCTGGAGAGTGGAGCGAAGCTCCTCGGCCTCTTTACCTTCCCTTCTCTTGTAGGAGAAAGACGTGGCTGCCGTGGGACCACCGCCGGTAGTCATGTGGTTGGGGCAGAAACACAAACCTGGCACCCTCCATGTAGGTCCCTGCACTCCTCTCTTTCTGCTCTGCGGGAGCTCCCATCTTGGGGGTGGAGGGGAGACCGTGGCCAAGGACAGGGAGAGGGCACTTTTGGATCCCTTTCCTCTTTTGCACATCTCTTTGATGTTCAAGCGTAGCTCCCAGAGCTAGCCCAGGAAGTGGAAACATGTTCCTGCTGCTGGGCTGTGGTGGCCCCGTGTCCTCGGGTCCATCAGACCCAGGGGCAGCTCTGCCAGCTCCGAGGAGCCCTGGCGCCTTGCTAAGAACTAGGGGAAAAGGGAATTCTGCGCCATGGGAGAGAAGGCCAATCTGAAGTGGGACCAGCTCTTAACGCTGTACCCAGTTGGACATCTTGCACTATTCTCTTGCCTCCTACTAACATGGGCTTTCCTCCCAGCCCAGACTTCAAAGCAACTCATGAGTGTCTATGCCAACAGTCAGAAAAAAATCTGATATTTTGTATTTTTAACAACTGCATTTTATTAATGCAATTTTTTCTTTACTATCTTTTCTGGAGGAAAACAGCTCTCCCACCCTATACCTGCCTTCGAGGTCAAACCTCCAAATCTTCCCTTTTGGCTGAGAATAACAAGCAGAAATACCCACTTGAGTGAGAGTAGCTAGTATGTTTGTCAGCATAGCCGGCTTCTGTCCTCAGCCGTCCTTCCCTCACCTCACCCCTGCGGGGAGGAGGAAGAAGGCCCATAGAGAGGGCAGAAGTCTCTTCCCCTGGGGCCCGTCCTGGTTTCTCACAGTGGCATCCCAGACCCCCAGCGCTAGGGCTTGAAGGGCCACCGAGGCCTAAGTCCTCTGAGAGGAGTAAAGGTGGAGAGAAAGCCACCTGGGACAGGTGGTGTGGGCTGCACCGAGTCCCCAGGGCTCAGAGGGGGACTCGGATCCATGGGCTTGGGCTCACTTGCTGCCTTATCTTCACACTGACTCTGTCCCCGTCCTTGCCCGCCATACCCCCGGACTTGGCATCCCTCCCATCATCTGGCTGTTAGTGTCCCAGGAGAGCCCCAGAGAGGAGGGCTGGCCTTGCTACAGCGTTCCTAGCCACAAACGGTCCCTCTCCTTCCCTGGTCTTCTCTAGAAAAAAAACGCCCAGGCCCAGATCAGTCTCATCGACGTGTTGCTGAAGGAAAATGGCTCCCTCACCAAAGCCCTGAGCACCGTGACCCAGGAGAAGGTGGAGCTGTGTAGAACCGTCTCCAAGCTGGAGAAGACACTCAAGCACCATCTGCAGAAGGGCTGCGGGCACATTGTATGTCTTGCTTCCCGCTTCCCTCGAGTTTGCCTCAGAGCGGGGGAGGGGATGAGGGTGGGAAAGGGGGCTGGGGGCAGCCAGAGAGGCGGGTGGGGGGTTGGGATGGTCATCAGTGGGTCTGGCAGCAGCACACACTGGGGGAGAGCCTCTGCTCATGGCCTCAGGAGCTCTGACAGGATCATTGCTGAGCACTGGATAGAATGAGGAAGCCGGGGCCAAAGCTCTCTGCCCTGCCCCTGCTGCCCAGTGGGCACCCTGCTTTGGTACCTGTGGAGTAGCAGAGCCAGGTCTGGCGTGGGTGCAGAAATAGAGGAAGCCCTTGCACTTCCCTTCTGGGAGAGAAGAAGGCCTGCTCATGGTGGGCCAGGCACCCTGTGGCCCGCCTCTTTATTGGCTTCATTTGCCCAAGAATGTCTAATGAGAGGCCGCTGTGGCATCCTCAGGCCTCGGGGACCTGGCAGGCCTGCCCTCTGCCCCAGCAGCCAAGGCTGCTGCTCTGTTCTTTGTGACCTGGGCCTAGCTGGCAAAGGGGCTCTAGCTGCTTTTCACAGCTAATTCCAATCCCCAGATAGTAGTCTCTGGGTAGGTCGGCTCACTTTTCTTCGCTTTGACCTGGCATCTAAGCAGCAGACTAGTGGAAAAGGAGCTCCAGAGGGGGACAGAAGGGCCAGCTTGAGGGGAGGCCAGAGAGCCACCTCTGTATCGGGCCTTGTTTTACAGATGTTTGGTATCTGCTCTGTACTCACTGATGCCCTAGGGTCCAGATTGTGCACAATCTTAGCTCCCTGGGAAGTGGGATTCACCTCAGTCACTTATGAGCAGTACACAGAGTCACAATTTGGGCTTCTGTCTAAAAGACTCGGTGGGATACACACCTGCATCAGACCACGTGAAAGAGTGGTGGCAGCTTGTCCCTCTGGGTGGGGCCGCAGCGCTGTGCCTGCTGTCTATACATGACACTTTGGTCGCCAGTGGTTGAGAACAGGTCACCTTACCTTTTGTCATTTCTGTCTGAAGTATAAATATGTGGACCGCCTCGGCACATTACAGAAAGCTGACAAGGCCACCTGGAAGCAACAGAAAATGGCTTTGCAAGGCTCGAGGCATGGCGAGTCAGGGATGGTGAAAGCTGCCTTCAAGAGCGAAGCCAGCCACGGCGGGAACACGTGTCGCATCAGGGTAGGGTGGGGTAGAGGGCCTGGGGCCCTGGGCTGGGCCACACAGGAGGAAGACCTCATGTACTGCAGGGGCATCTTCTGCCCAAGGGCTGGGGTGGAAAGATGAGCTGGGCAGTCATTCCCCTGGCTTCTCCCGAGACATGGCATGAGGGAATCTAGAGGATAGCATCGGGCCCCCCGTTACCTGGTTTAAGTGCAGCACCCAGACCTAGCCCAGGAAGCTGAAAATGTATTCCTGCTGCTGGGTGGGGTGCGATACTGGCTGATGCTGTGCATGACAGAAAATTAGGTTCCCCTAGCAAAATGCCAGTGACTTTGTCTCATTCTCATTGTCTTTTCCTTTTAAGATGGAAAAGTTATACCTGCATTTCCTACGAGCAGAGAGCTTCCGAAAGGCCCTGATTTATCAAAAGAGGTATCTCCTGCTGCTGATTGGGGGATTTCAGGATTCCGAGCAAGAAACCCTCTCCATGATTGCACATTTGGGAGTGTTCCCCTCCAAGATGGACAAGCGGCCTTTTTCATCTCGTCCTTTTACTAGATTCAGGACGGCAGTCAGGGTGGTCATTGCCATATTGAGGTAAATACTGGCCATGGGGGCCATGCCTAGCCTCCCACAGCCTTCTTGGTACCTCCTCAAACCAGCCCTGTGGCTGTGTGTGTGTGTGTGTGAGAGAGAGAAAGAGATCTCCGTGTCTAACATATATCTGAGTCCTTAGAGAAAACGGAGCTGAAATCCCTTCATTTAGAAGCTTATTCAGGGAACCGTCCAGACTTCCCACAGACGTTGGGGGTGGGAAGGGGGGGGTCTACCGTTTTCTGTAAAGGGCTTCTTGGGGCCTTTCCTTTAAATCCCAAGCTCCAGTTCATTTAATCTGGGATTCAGGGTTTTCCAGTTAGGTAAACAAGCTATAGTCCTGAGATTGAGGGTTGGAAGGGTCCTTGGAAATACCCTTGTCCAGCCCCTCATTTGAACATTGAGGAAACTGAGGCCCAGAGCTCTGTTTCTGAAGCCTGCTCTTCTTGGAGCCCCGGGAGGGGCCACCATGGTGGGCCTTGGCCAGTGCTGGATCTGGAGACCGGCAGCAGTGAGGGCGCCCAGGCCTTGTACCTGCTTCCGGACTCATGGGCTGAGGAAGGCGTGAGGGCCGTGATCTCTGTACGTCTGTCTGCTCTTTACATCCTTGTTTTCCTTTTGCTTTTCTAGCTTTTAAAGTGGCTTTTCCCTCTCTCCCTGTAGGTTACGCTTCTTGGTAAAAAAGTGGCAGGAGCTGGATAGAAGAGGGACGTTTGCTCAGAGCAGCGAGCTTGACTCAGGTGGGGAGGCTGTTCTGGGTTCTCAACTTGGCGGTGTGTGTTCTGGGTTCTTGACTCAGGTGGGGGGGGCGTTGTAGGTTCTTGATGGGGGGTGGCGTGTTCTGGGTTCTGGGGGAGTTTATCTTAGTGACTCGTTAGGGTTTATACCCAAGTGACTCTGGCTCCTGCTGGGGACTCGATAACTGTGGCATCAAGGGGCAATGGCTCTGTCATGCACTGTGGTGGAGCATGGTGCTGCATCGGGGACCTTTGTCACCCCGAGTTCCCCTCTGAGTGCACTATAGAGGCAGAGGGTGTTCACCCCTGACCCTCCCAGGAGGGGATTCCCAAGGGCAGCAGTGCTGCTGGCCCAGCCTTGGTGTCAGTGTGGGTCTGGGTGCAGCTCCCTTTGTACACGGAGGGAGGGTCAGCGGCCTCACTGGGCCAGAGGCGAGGTGAGGCTGCTCTCCTCCCATCCCACAGCCCCCAGGTGAAGTGTGTGCCAAGCCCACTGAGGGTGGTGCCCATGAGCTTTGGCCTCTTCCAGCACTCAAGAAGAGCTCCTTCCATTCTGATCACAAGAGCCTGGGAGAGGCGGTTGCTGTGATCATCCCCACTGTACAGATGAGGAAACTGAGGGGCAGAGGGTGCCCACAGTCACACAGCTTGGAAGTGTCCAAGGGAGGATGTTGAACCCTGTGTCCAACACTCCATCTATTTCCTGCCTTTATTGTTTGGTTTCCCAAAGTCCATTCTCCCCCAACCTGGCACCATTTGGAGGGCAAGGGGAATCTCGTGACAGCCCAGAGAAAGGTGGATCACTGGGTCGCTATCTGGCAGGACCTCACAGGACCCCCTCAGGGACAGTCGTAGCTGGCATGGATGAAACTCTTGAACGTTTGCCCCACGGTTCCCTTCCATCTTTGCCTCTGTCCATCCCCTCTGATCCCAAGCATGGCCCCTTGTAGGGGGCCATCCCTTTGAGCCAAGTGGTTCTGATCAGAGCAGAGCCTGGAGAAGCCGCAGAGCCAGCCCTGAAAGGAAATTCAACAGGTTTCTGGGCCGCCAAGAGGTACAGGGACCATGTTCTAGTCTTGCCACGTTGTTGACTCTTGGGATCCTTGTCTCCTAGTGCCTGAGGAAGCGGTGGAGGTTTTGAGGCAACCGCCAGCACCGCCACTGTCCTCCTCGCCCTCGCTCCCTGAAACTACCAGTTCCCCGCCCACACAAGATCTCCCCTTGAGCTCTCTGAAATCAAGACATTCGCCATCCCCTGCTTACCACGGGTGGGACAGGTGAGCCTCGGGGGGCGGAGGCGGGCACATGTCCCTCAGTGACAGACTCTGATTCTTTAGAAAGGGCACGTGGGGTCTCGCCTCTGAGCACCATTGCCCGTTCTGTTCTGAAGGTAGGAAAGCCCAACTCTCTCTTGTCTTGTTTTTGAAGAGCCCTCACGTCCCCGAGCTCCAGCGCAGACGTTTATGACGGCTCCCAAGACCCAGAGCCCTCATTAACAGAATACATTCATCACTTGGAGGTTATCCAGCAGAGACTAGGGGGCGTCCAGCCAGGTAAGGCCACTTGTAACGTGTTTGCAGCCTGCAAGCCCAGTCCTTGAGGTGCTATCCAGCCACTGCCATAATTATTGTTGAAGAACAGGGTCAGAGGCATAAACCCAGGGATCTGGGGTTCGCCTGGTGAAAGGAAGGAAATGTATCGGGCACACTGAGATGCGCTTACAGGTAACCACCGGGTGACAGGCGTTAGGCGTGGGCAGAGGAGGCTCTGGGAAGGCCAGTAACCACCACGTCCTCCAGGCCTATTAGCCGGCCCTTTCTTCCCTGCTTTCTCATTTAGAATCGCCAGATGGGAATGGCCACCAGCTGTGGGCCTTTCTAGAAAGGAACTCGGGGCTGGGGGGCGGGGGGGCATCTTCCGGCAGTGAGACAGGGAAACATAGACAGACGCTGCCTGTCATTAGCAGGACCTGCCTTTTGCCTCAGCCCAGTGGCCTGTCTAGGCTGGACCAAAGGCCAAGCTTGGAGAGGAGACTCCAGGGAGGCACTGTGACCTGACCCTGTTTTCAAGTCTCTGGTATGCAAGATGGCAATTTCTGAGAGTGAAAGTCTGGTTCCTCAACATCTCCGTGCTCCCCCCCCATTATTTTAAGGTCATTGTTGGGGGCTGCACAATCAAATTAAAACAGTAAACTGGGCTGGGGGTCAGGCACACGAGGGTCCAGCCCTGGCAGGTCATCTGTTGCTATGGGACCTGAACAGGCCTTGGGATCAGGGGGTGTCTGTCAGGGGGCAGCGGCACACAAATTCTTGGAGTTTTGACAAGGACAGTTGAGTGATTCTTTGCCAATCACTTGCTAATAGGACATTATTTCATTTCTACACAGAGCTGAATTCCAGAAAACCTGGCCATCAGAAGACTAAAAAGATGAGCCCCTGAGAGCAACTCCTTCAGGGAGGCAGCCGAGGCCCGAATTTCTCAGGTTTTCTCTTCCCTTCCGTGTCCCTCGTCCCTTCCTCCTCCTCTTCTGTCTTTTTTTAAAGAAAGCATCTTGGTGCCACAGCACAGGATTGTGGGAAGACCCTGCTCATGCTCTCATGACATCAGCACGGGTGCTGCTAATTAAAAGCGTTCTAGTCTCTGTCTTTAGACCTTGTGTTGTTGTGTGAGCCTGGAGAGCACCGAGCTCCTTGCCTGCTGCCCACTGTGTGCCCATCTGCACCAATGAAATGTAAACCAGGATGTGTCCTCCTCTTGTGGATTTTTCTAAAGTGTATAGCCCGACACCTTGTAAAAAGTCATTAAAAAAGCAAAGTGCTATTTTACTTGGGTGTCGTCCTTTGTGGGTCTGTGATGTCGCTGCTTTGGGGACTAGTGCCATGCTGCAGCCCATCCATGCCTAACTGCTGTGGGGCACTCGGGCTCCGTCAAGGGACTTGCCCTCTTCCTCCCCTGCAGCTCCTTCATGAAGCACTTAGAAAAGCTGGGGACTCACAGAAAACCGTCTTTGCCCTCCAGGGGCTCCCATGCATTAACTGTGTGTATACAAGTGTTCTAAAGTTCAAAGCTGGTGTCATCTCCAGGGAAGGTGGGAGCCAGGAGGATGAGGAGAGAGACTTCTAGGCAAGGGGACCAGCCAGGTCAAAGGCATGGAGTCAGTAGATGCTGTCCTTCCTCTAGGACCTTCCTAATGGTACGACCCTTTAATACTTGTATGTGGGCACATCTGCATGTGGGCGGACCTGCTTGGAGACGGTGTCTTGGTTCCTAAGACCATTGGAAATATGTGTTTTCCAATGGTCTTAGGCGACCCTGTTTGACCCACAGGTTGAGAACCATTGCTCTAGGAGATGGGTGGGCATTCCTGCTGTGTGGAGGGCATGGACAGAGGATTTCTTTCAGTACTGCTCCTGGGGCCCAGCTCCTCTCTCCTTCTTGGCCTCTGTGCCTCTGGCAGCATGGCTGTATCTGGTCTGGTCTGTATCCAGAGCAGGAAGGAAGGTTCGTTCTGTGAGCCCTTGTGCAGAAGGCAATGAAGAGTTGGTGTGATTCTGCATTTGAAGTGCTGGGTTTTGGTCCATCTGTGTCACTGGCATCCTCTAATGCGCCAGCACAACCCAAGGGGGCAGGAGGGGCATTGGGAGAGTCATCCTCATTCACAACCAATGCAGCTCCCACTGTGAGCTTACATTGTTGGCAGGAAATACACAAGGCAGGGCAGAGGGGGCACAATCTTAGATTTGCTAGAACAAAATCAGAACACTTGGGATTTAATATGCAAGGTGAGAGATTGATAGCATTGGCAGAGGTTGGCCTCAGAAGTCTCCATTTCTGTGTCTGTAAAATGGCCTGGTTAGACTGATGACTAAAGCCTGAGTCTGTAACTTTGTGGTGGAATTCCTTAGTTTCCAGAATGGTGGCTTCTGGACCAGGCCCTTTTTAACTGCAAGGGCACCCGAGACCCTGTGATCTCCAGGGGAGTCTGCCCAGATTCACTCCTGCTACCCTTTGGGGTCCCTCCTCTCCAGCACAGCCCTTTGCCCCACTCCTCGCCAGCCTCCAAGGTGACCTGATTGAAGGCCCCTCCCTCTGATCTGGAATTTCTCCCTCTTTACAGCTCCTGTGCGTGGGCCTATATTTCCTTGTGTTTTTTTTTGCTTTTTGGAGGGGGGAGGACAGGGCAATTGGGGTTGAGTGACTTGCCCATGGTCACATGGCTAGAAAGTATTAATTGTCCAAGGCTGGATCTGAACTCAGGTCCTCCTGACTCCAGAGCCGGTGCTCTATTCACTGTGCCACCTAGCCGCCCCACGGGGGCCTGTATTTCCAGGAGGACAGGGACTGTGTCAACACTTCCTAAATGCTGGGGGCTGACTCCCACACAAAGCGCCTCCTGTTTCTTCAAGGGTCTTTAAGGCAGCCAAGGGACTCAGCGGTATAGAGCGCTGGACTTGAAGACCCGAGTTCAAATTGTCACTTGGACATCAGCTGTGTGACCTTGGGCAAATCACTTGCCTTGTGTGCCTCAGTTTCTTTCTCTGTTAAATGGTTTCATGGGATTTCTCTGAGTCTGTGATGGCATTTGTGAAGCATTTTGCCTCCCCATGAGCGATTAAATCCTAGCTGTTAGTGTCATTTTCCTCATGTGGCACATTGGTGTCTTTGGCCAACCCCCACGCTGGCCTTCCTCTGGCAGCTCCCCAGACTGTGACCACGGACAGCATTTATTCATCAACTCTGTGAGGCAGGTATTATGGTTATTCCCATTTTACAGCTGAGGAAGTTGAGACGGACAGGTGAAGTGACTTGCCCAAGGTCACACAGCTAGTGACTGAGGCTGGATTGGAACTCAGGTCTTCATGACTCTAAGTTGATCCTGCTGCTTCCAGTAGACTCACAGTTAGTAGGCAGGCCACTTGCTAAGAAAGTTTGGTGGGAGTGACTCATGAAACAAAAACATGAAATGGTCCTCAGTCAACCCAGCACCTTTTGACATCTGTGGGGACGATGCCAGACCAGTGGAAAAGGAGGGAGCCTTGTCCAAACACCAGCAAGTGGGCGTGCATGCTCCTGGAGGAACTGCTGGGTGCCAACTGACCTTAGTCTAGGCCAGTGGTTCTCAACCTTCCTAATGCTGCTACCCTTTGATACAGTTCCTCATGTTGTGGTGACTCCCAACCATAAGATTATTTTCGTTGCTACTTCATAACTGTGACTTTGCTACTGTTATGAATCTATCTGATGTGCAGGATGTATTTTCCTTGTTACAAATTGAACATAACCCACAGGTTGAGAACTGCTGTTTTAGGCGATGCCCCCAGACGGTGACATCGGAGAAGAACGGAGGCGCGGCCCGGCTCCTTTTTGGAGGGACCAAGGAAGGGCTGGCCTGGCCGGGTCCTCCTCCTTCCCCTTCCCTCCAGGGCCTTCTAGAATTGCCGTTGCTTTCTATCTGAAATGAGTTTGATTACGAGCTTAGGAAAAAGGCTGGGAATGAGTAAAAAGCAGGCTTCGCCCCCAATACCGCGGTGACCTGCAGCTGTCACACTGGACACTCCAGTAACCACAAGCCCAAGAGGAATTCCATCCTTGACCAGATCATTCATGTCCTTCAGTGTCCCAAAGAGAATTAAACAAGTGGCGATAATCAAGTTTATTCATAAATAATGAAATGCCCAGCCCTGGACCACTGGTGCCGCAGGCCAGGATGGGCCCAAGATGCTCCACCCGGGGCTGTGCCAGGACCTGTGGTGCATCCCCTTCCTCTCTGTGAGGCTTCTCAAGGTGGCTTAGATTTGTCCTCTGTCCTGCTCCATCCTTTTCCAGGCCCTGCTGCCCCTCAGCCTTGATCGTTAGGCACCTTCAGAGAGCGCCTTGGCTAGTACAGGAAGGAGATGCTGGCAGATCAGTATCGCCCCGTCTGCGGGTCCTGGGGCCTGGGGTCGCCAGCAGCTCCTCCTCAATCCCTTGGCCTCTCCTTGTGCTGGAAAGAAACACTAGGCAAACAGCCGCTGCCTCTGCTTCTCCTGCCCCAAGGGGCCAGAATCTGGGCTCCTTCCTGCAGCCAGTTTAGGGCGGGGAGGACAGGCACCTGGAAAGGAAGAGTCTAAAGGCACTGCCCACCCCCGACACACCCAGGTGCATACATGCACATCCATATGCATGCCCATACGCACACCCATACATGTGTTTGCACAATGCCCCCCCAAGATATGTGCTCACTCGTGTGCTTTACATGCTCCCACAATACAACTCACAGTGCCCACTTACTCAAACATGCAACACATCTAAACGTGTGCGCACACACATCCTTGCACTTGGATGCACACACATGCAGATCCACACCTGTTTACATGCATTTGCACCATAGTTACACGTGAATACCATGTACAAGCATGCACACACAAATGTAGCTATGCACAGACCCACAGGCGCGTACACACACCTGCATGTTGGCGGCACATCCATTTACTCAGACGTGCATGTTCACTCAGACATGTATGCAGGCTTCATGCACATACGCACACTTGTGTGGCACATTAGTACTCACAGATATACTTGGAGTTGCAAATCCACATACAATCCGCACTTGTATGCAATTCACTCGCACACATACGGCTGGACACATGAATACAGTGCATATTCGTGTGCATTCACGAACACAAGCACACACACGTGCACACTTTCACATGCATCCACATATGGAACTTCAAATCCAGCACATGTTCACTCACACAGATTACACCCGCACACATACCTTACAATGCACACGACACTTAGAATGCACATGCACAAACATCAGTGTGTACGTATGTACACACCTGCACACCTCCACTCACACCAGTATGTCCATGTAACACATGAATGCACACTCACATGGGCACTTTCACGGTGGCACTGATTTAAATGGACCCTCAGCTACCTTTCTGTGGGCGGCATCCCTCCATTCGTGCTCTTCTGGCTCCGAGATTCTCTGGGACGCTTCAGGACTTTGGGAACGGTTTCCTGCTACTCCCTGTCCCATTGCTTCTTCCACCCCTTTCCCTTCTAGAGGCTTTCTAGTAGCACTGTGTATAAAATGCTTAATTTGGGGACAGGAAGACCTAGGTTCAAATCCTCCCTGAGACTCTTAATAGCTGTATGACAGTGGGCAAAACACTTCACCTCAGTCAGCCTTACTCAGTTTCCTCCTCCAAAACACAGGGATGATGAGATCTACTTCAGAGCGGCGCTGCCAGGATTGGGTGGCAGGTGGCAAAGAGAGAGGCAAGTCTTCAAATGCCACATAGATGGCAATGCTTGGGATTTCCCTCTTCTTTTCCCACTCGGCGCTGCCCAGATCTCCCCTTCTGGGGCCAAGTGCCCGAGCCTGGTAGCCTGGACATGATTGGCCGCCCTGCCCATTCCTCACTCAGGGCACACCGCTGTAAGAGCCGGGAACAAGACTGGACCACTGGCTCCTGGTCTCCAGCACCTCATAACTGGAGGATGCGGCTATTGTCGCTCCTGTCATGAAGCCCGGGACGGAATGATCGCTAGGACTTTATGGGCTGCACTGCAGATACGAGCTTCGTTTTAATAAGGAGGAAGCTGAGGCCTGAGGACTGAGCCCCTGGAGCGGGCCAGCCGGCGCCACGGGGATCCGCTGGTCACCTGGAGCTTCTGACTCCAGGCCCAGTCTCCCCTCCTTCAGGAGGCCCCAGGCAGCGACCAGACCAAGCCGGGCCGGGCGGGGACTCCAACTGCAGATGTCCCCCCTCTGCGGGAGGGGGGCTCTGAATGCATCCACCGTGAAGACGAAGGCCAAGGTTTTACAAGGAAATGTGTGTTTGAGAACTGCCTTAAGATAAGAATTAAGAGCAAGGCACGAAGGGGGCTGGACACCCGGGCCAGCTTTACCGAGATGGATGACCCTGGCCACGTCCCCAGCCCGGACTTCTGGGCGATCTCCTGAGGACCTCCCCCTCCTCACCATCTTCTAGTCCGGGCTGGAAGAGCCCGGAGCCTGAGCCCCGGGAACCCCGGGGTTGGGGTGCGTGGCCTGGCCTCCCGCATGCTGCTGGGGGCGGGGGTCACCAGGCCTGGGAGAGGAAGGGAGGGGGCCCGGGTTGCTGCGTCCATGGCAGGACCTCGGACGAGTTGGGCGCCTGTGCGTGCCAGGGGTTGCAGGAGGTGGTGAGGGCAGCCCGAGCCGCCCTCTGGCCCTCTCCCCTTCCCTTTTCTCCTCCTCTCCCCCCCCCCCCCAGGGGCCGGGGCTCTCCCGAGTCCGGGGGTGGCTGGGGGGGGGGGGCACTTGCCCGCCCCTCCCCCTTCGGTCTGGGGTCCGAGGCCCAGGGTCTCCCCCCCTCCCCCGTGGGAGGCGATCTGTTGGGAGGAGCGGCACTTGGCGCACCATTTCACAGAAGAGGAAACTGAGGCACCGTGGGGGTGAGGTCAGGGGAGAAGGTCTCCCCGACTTTCCGCGCCGGTGTCGGGGTGCAGTGGCTCGGCACTGCCTCATCCTTCCCACGCTGGCCGGGGAAGGGTCCTTTTCTGCCCCTCCCCCTTCCGTTGCGCCTTGTACACAGTAGGCGCTCAATCTGTGCACGCCCCCCCCCACCCCCTGGGGCGAGGCGGACAGGGGCCGGGCCACCGAGAGACCAGGGGAGGTGGGGGGCGGGGAGCCCGTCCCTCCCTCCGCCTCCCCCGCCCACTGTCCCCGCGTCCTCAGGCCCGCCCGGAAGGGCGCGGACTACAAGTCCCAGCGGTCGCCGCGCCGCCCGCCCCGCCCCGAGCGCGCTGAGCCCGCCGGGAGCGGCTCGGGCCGCAGGGCGTCGGGGGCGGGGCCGGGGGCGCGGGGCACCAATGGGCTTCCAGGCCGTCGGCGTTGCTAGGCGGCGCCGGGGCTTCCTCCTTCTCCCCTCCCCTCCGGGCGGGGGCGCGCGCGCGCGCGCTCCGAGGGCGGCTCCGCCTCCGCGGGCTCGCGACTTTCCGACCGCGTCCGAGGCCGAGCCCGGCTCCGGCTCTGGGTCCGAGTCCAGGGCGTCGCGGAGGGGCAGGCCGAAGCGCGGGCCATGGCGGAGCGGGAGCGCGGCGGAGGCGGAGGGGGCGGCGGCGGCGGGCTGGAGGCCGGGGCGCTGCCGCCCGACGTGCGCGAGGGCCTGGCCGAGCTGGAGCTGGAGCTGTCGGAGGGTGAGCCTGGGGGAGGGGAGGCGGGGCGGGGCTGCGGGAGGCGGGGCCGGCGGGAGGTGCGCCCCGCCCCCACGGGTCCCTGCCCGGAGCGCGGGCTGGGGGTGGGGGCGTGGCCCCCTCCCCGCGGCGCTGCGCCCAGAAGTGGGGAAAGCACCTGTGTCCAGGGGACCCCCGCGCCCCGGCCGGGCTCCCGGTGCGGGGGCGCCGCCCACACAGGCGGTGCTCAATCAGCGTAGGGGCTGCTCTAGGAGGAATGAAGCCCCTCGGGTATCCGGACTGGGGGGCGCCCCTCCTCCAAGCCTTAGGATCCCTCGGGGTCCTCCCTGAGCCTCAGGATCTTTCTCGCGTGATGCCCCGCTGCCGGACTTGGGGGGGCCCCTAGGATGAGATGGGCGTGCGCGGCCCGCGACATCTTTGACCAGGGTAGACTAAGGGGCAAAGCAGGATTGTGGGATGTTCAGGGTCACGCTGGGGGGTCTGTTCTTGATCCTGAAGGCAGGGGGGCCCCCAGGTTCCCCAGAGGCACTCCTCCTGGTCGCCACGGACGGCAGTGGGGTGGATGTGGGGACTGGGGAGGACTGGAAGATGGGAGCCCATGGCCTGCCTTGGGCTGTGACATTTGTCAGAACCTCATTTGTCCATCTGTACAATGGGTTAGTAGCCAGGCAGGGAGGCCCCTGGCTGATGGCAGAGGCTGGAGTCACTTCACCGGGCTTTGCCGAGGAGGCCCCCCCCGCCCGCGGATGGTCCTGGCGCCCCAAGAGGCCCCGGGGGCTCCGGGTCTGCGTCCCCTGCTCAGAGGCCCGGGCTCGGAGATCAGCTGGCTGGGAGCCCCTGCCCTGCGGGGAGCCCCTCGAGAAGCTTCCTGTGTTTCCTCGCATGTGGCTCCCACGGTTTCTGCTGCTGCTGTCCCCCCACACGCAGAGCCGGCCCTAGCCATGCGAGAGGGTCTGGGAGCTCCCACAGCTGGGCCATGCGCTGCTGGGGCTAAGGTCTGTGACCCCAGGGTGTGCCCGGGCAGCCTTGGGGGGCACGAGGCTGCCAGGGGCTGCCTTGGCTCGGCCTCAGGCCTCTCAGCATCACCAGCCCGACCCAGATTCTGCAAGATCCGGCGCCCGGGGTCCTGCTCGGCCTTTGCCAAGGGCGCCCGCTCGTCGTACTCCCACTGCCCCTCGCACCTGGCACAGCTCGCTCGTTTAACTTGTAAAACGCACAAATAGAGAAGCCGGGGTCCCAAGCTGCCCGTCAGTGGGCTTGGCCTGGTGACCAGAACAGTGCTGGACTTTCTATTTTGGGGGTCAGGAGAGGTAGCTGAGCAGGGTCCTTCATCGGATCCTGCTCCCACAGCCTGGCTCAGGATGGCCTGGGGCGGCCCAAGGCCCCAAAGGCTCCTTTGCACCTGGGGCCCTTGCCTGGCCCTCCCGCCCTCCCCTCTGGCCCTCACCCCCTCTGGAGGCTGGGAGGGGCAGGCTCTGATTGTTTACCCAAAGAGCCGCTGCTTTCTCTGCTCTCTTGCCTTCCTGGCTGGCTCTGTTCAGCCCTTTTGTGTGACCCAGTTAAAAGGGGCCAGTGCTTTCTTTTCCGGGTGTTGGCCTCGAGGCCTTGGTCTGGGCAGGATGAGATCTGTGGGTTGCTTGGGGCTCCTCCCTTTTCCCAGGTGTGCTTTGGGCCCCCCAGCCTCAACAGAGGCTTGGCTCTGGGGGGTCTTAGGTCTTCTTGTGCTGCAGACCTTCTGGCCAGTTAAGTGTGTCCAGGCCCCCTGCCTGAGGCCCAGGGGCCCCCTTCTTGGGCCCTCCACGCTGTGTCCTTCAGGACTCCCAGGGTGCCCAGCTGGTGGGCCACCCTGCTCCCCTTTCCTATGTATGTCATTCCTGTTGCAGCGCATGTTCTGGCACAGCATCGGGCATCTTTGTCACCTTTGGAGTCTGGGGCTCTGGAGAGTGGCCTCCTTCCCCGGACGTGTTTGGGAGGGCGCTTGGGGGGTTGGTCCACAGCAGCCTTGCCCTGCCCAGATCACCTTATGTCCACTCATGGGCCTCAGTCAGAGGCCTCCAGCCAACCAGCAGGGCAGGGGCTGCAGACCACCGTCCATTCCGCGGTGCGCCGGCCTCTGGCTGACGGGGATTTCTCACAGAGAGGGGGGCTCCTTCGGGTGAGAGGGATCCTGGGCCTCGAGGAGGCCAGCCCAACCCAAGCCAGATACCATTAGCATGAGGTCATCACAAGCCCAGGATGAGAAGAACCTACCAAGGCCTTGTCCTTCCTGGACAGGGCTGCACAGAGCCAAGCCCCTATCTGCCCCTATTGGGCCCCATGGCTTCATGTCTGGGTCAGTGCGAGGCCAGCTCTGGGGTCGCTCTTGCCACAGAAGGGCGTGTGCTGCCCCGGGGGGTGCCCCCTTTCCAGCTGTCTTTGTCGGCACAGAGGGACGTCTGGCTTTCCCAGATCCCTCTGATGCTGTGGGGACCCGCAGGCGTGCGCAGGCCTGGAGCTTGCTTATCCAGGGTTTTTGAGGCAGTCCTGGCTGCCTTCCCTTTCTTTAGTGCTGGTGCAGTGTAGGGGGTCAGAGGAGAATAAGGGAGCGCATGGCGAGCTGGGCCACAGCCCCACTCCTGAGCTGGCCGTCTCTGTAGAGTGGGAGTGACACCTGGGGCCAACCTGGGGGTCGTCTGGGAATCACACGGGGTACAGGAAGCCTGTCCCTTTGTTTCTGACCTCGCCCCAGCAGGGGGCTCGTTGGCCAGTTGCCTCCCTGGGGCTGCTCTGACCCTTGCTTACAGGGGAGGAAGCTGAGGCCACGCCGGCAGCTGGAGGACCTGGGGTCCTTGCCGTTCTAAGTAGCTTCCGTGTGGCCGGGAAGGGCTGGGCACCGGGCCTGGGATTTCCACGGCGTTTAGGGGACTCCCTGGTGAGGAATCTCTCCTCCGCTTCAGGCTGGCATCCTCTGTAGCTTGGTTTTATTAGAGTGGCCTGGGACACTGAAGGGGAGTTGATTGGTCCAGGGTTGCACAGCCAGGATGGGCCAGGTCAGGACCTGAACTCAGATCACCGCACCCCCTGCCTCGTACCTGGAGGAGTCGCTCTAGGTTGTATTTGTAGTCGTTAGAAAGCAGCCTCCACACAAGGGGAAGGCACTTGACATGCTGTGTTAAACATTTATTTAGCCCCTGCTGTGTGCTGGGGATGCAGAGAAAGCCAGGATAAAGTCCCTGCCGGGCCAGCGGCTCCCAGTCTCGTGGGCCAGGAAGTAGAGTGACCACCAGAGGGCAGGAGGGAGGGCATCCCAGGCAGGAGGCACAGCCCAAGACAAGGAGGCCCAGAGTCCGGAGGTGTGTTGCTCGTGGAGATGAGGTACCATGTGTGCCATCAGGCGGGCTGCTCAACCATGTGATGCCCGATCTCATTTCCCCTCAGTTTTATGGCGCTGCAGCGCTGGCGTTGGCCACATTGAGAGAGGACCAGGGCGGGGATGAGTCTGCCCGTGCGCATGCCTGGCCTGGGCCTCCCTGGACAAACAGAACGAGCATTTTATCAAGCGTGGTGCTGCGCTAAACCCATGATGAGCGTCATCTTCTTTGATCCTCACAACAGTTTTGGGAGATAGGGGCTACCTCTGTTGTCCCCATTTCACAGATGAGGAAGCCGAGGCAGATAGAGATGAAACATCTGGGTCGGGGTCACCTTGCTAGGAAGTATCAGAGGCGACACTTGAACTCGGGTCCTCCCGACTCCAGGCTCAGAGCTCTAACCGGGGAGCCTAGATGCTCTGACAGCCCAGAGATGCCTCAGTGATCTGTGGGAAGGTACAGGAACCAAAGCCAGCAGCCCCATGGGCCTAAGCTTAAGAGCTGGAGTGAGCCTGGGGGCCCTGACCCGAAGGGCCAAGAGCTGGATCCCAGAGGTGGCTCAAGTGCCCGAAGGAAATGGGCCCCCTCGGCGGACAGTGAGGGGAGTTCAGCCTCCTTGGAAGTCTTCTGGCCAGGCCTGGGTGGTCCCCTGGACCACTTTGGTGGTTGTGCTATCTGCTTAGAGCTGGACAGTGGCTCTTCCT
Organism: Pseudochirops cupreus; assembly: GCA_028627135.1. NCBI lineage: Eukaryota > Metazoa > Chordata > Mammalia > Diprotodontia > Pseudocheiridae > Pseudochirops > Pseudochirops cupreus. Next base: position 394,295,164 of record CM053584.1, on the reverse strand, counting down.
GGGATTATTGACCTTTGGCAGCGAATGGATTGGAGAGCTACGTGGTGGGATGTCACAATGACAGAGACAAAGTGATAAACCTTTGGGGTCATTTAACTCAGTAAAACTAGGCTTCAGTCCTGGTAAACCCTGGCTCCCAGTGACCTGTGAAGTGTTTCTTCAGGGCATAAAACCCAAGTGCAGGGCCAGGGGAGGTGGCAGGGCCAGGACTTCCTGCCTTTTTTTCCTCACCCGGGGGGCCTTAGTCTCCTTGGAAGCCGCCCAAGGACATTTGGACAAGCGTCTCTTGTCCTGGTGCCCTGTTGCCACGGCTCCTCTCCTAAGTGAGTGTGCGCCCTCCCGGGCTTTCTCTCTGGCCAAGGCCGTTCCCATTTGGCGAGGCTGCTGGTAAACCTCTGGATCTAGGTGGAGCCTTGGCAGCAGCCGTGAGCCATCGTGAGGCCAGCACGTTTGCTGGGACCTGCCAGAACTTAGGGGTGGCACCGCTGGCCCAGGGGGCTCCCGCAGACCTAGCCTGGCTACTCATAGCTTTACCTTGATGAATTTACGAATGAGGTTTGACCTTACCCTCCGGTGCATCTACCTATGTCCCTCTGGTGTTCTGGGGCATGGGCAGTCACCCGGGGGCGGGATTCCACCACAGCCCCTGGGCCAGCGTTGGTTCTGCTCCTGGGTGAGGGGCGTCCCTTGTGGTTGTGGGATGTGGTCGGCGGGCCGGACATGTGGCACAGCAGCATTTCAGGTGGCACCTTTGTCCCCCCAGCCCCGTGGCTTGGAGTGGCCACCTTGTCCTCATGCCTGCCGAGGTGCTTCCTCTGGAGGTGGTGTTGGGACCCCCCGCTCCCAGCTGCTCTCACTCGGGCTGATGTCTGCTGGACTCCCAGGCTGGGACATAACTCTCTGCTAGTGTCCCTGGTGTCTAAAAAAGGGAGCTTTCTGGCCTTGGTGGTCAGGTAGTGAGGGTGTTGTGAAGGCCTGTGGCCTCAGGAACAGTGGAGAGGCGTCTGGGAAGGGAAGGGGCATTTGGCCTCTGTCTGTGGGAGCAGTGGGGTTGTGCTGAGAGTGCTGAGGTCTGGGGGGGCCATCGAGGAGCTCAGGCAGCATCTTTGAACGTTGCCCCACAGTGGGGGGCTCACTTTCTCCCTCGCAGGTGCAGGTTGCCAGCTTGGTCAGGCTTCAGGGCCTTTAGCCATTTGTGAACAGTCTGGCTCCACAGGCACAGGCCCAGTCCAGGAACTCCCGAGCAGGGCGCCAGCGTGGCGGACATGGAGGCAGGGAAGACCGAGTGGCCGAGGCTGAGTCCTGGCCCGAGGAGACTCCCTCTTGTGAGCTGCTGGCAGGGTGGGCCCCCTGAGGCCCCGCATCCCAGGCGTGCAGCATCAGCCCTCCGAACCAAGACAGGCCTTTGGGGACAGGGTGTCAGATGTTGTTGAAGAAGCCTTTCTCTGGTCCCAGAGAGCCCTTACTGAGGGCCTGGCCACACTCACCTTTGCGGATGCTGCTCCTTTAGACCCCGAAACCTCCCCTTATTAGTCCTCCCAGTATGTTGTGGTCTTCTGCTGAGCGTGTGCTTCATGTGATTCGGGTCAACAAGGGAGAGGTGGAGGCGTGGGTGGCTGGGATAGGACTGGCAGCCCCAGGCCTCCAAGTGGGGCTCCCTGCAGGGCCTGCCCTTGGGCCCATTGGCTGCTGCCTCGCGGAGCCGGAGCCTTTGACCCTGTGGGCCTTGGTCAGAGTCACAGGCCGGAGGCGTCCTCATCTGCTGGTGATACCTGCCCGATTTTCAGGCACACTTTCCAAGGAAAATGCCGAGTGTTTTGCACACCAGCATAGGCTGTACAGGGACCGTGCTCCTCAGAGACGACCCTGTCATAGAAAGCAGGGAGCGGCGGGACCAGCTCACGGGTGCTGCCGGTGGTTGGGGGCGCTGCCGGCCAGTCGGGTGCTGCCGGTGCTTGGGGGCGCTGCTGGCCGGCAGGCATGTCCTGGCCCCTCTGGGAGGCCTTCTCAGTCAGGCACGAAGCCCCCTGGCTAGGAAGCTGTTTTCTTTTTTTTTTTATTAAATTAAAATTAAAATTAAAAAAGTTTTTTTTTCCTTTTTTATTGGAGGGGGAGGGCAGGGCAATTGGGGTTAAGTCATGCGGCTAGTAAGTGTTAAATGTCTGAGGCTGGACTTGAAGTCAGGTCTTCCTGACTCCAGGGCTGGTGCTCTGTTCACTGTGCCGCCTAGCCACCCCTAGGAAGCCATTTTCAGTTCTCTCTTCTCCACCTGGCAGACTGCTCAGCTTCCATCTCCTGGCCGTGCCCGCTGTTGGGTCCTGAGGCCTCTTCTCTTTTCCCGAGTGATCTCAGTGATCCTGTGGATACTGTTAATGTTTCTGGGCCAATGATCCCGGCTCTCTCCTGAGCCCCAGCGTGGTGCCTCCGACTGCTTGCTGCACACCCCGCACAGGACAGGTATGCCCTCAGCATCCCAGACGGCCTCGGTCTCTTCGCTGCCCCCCGGTCGGTGATGTCTGGTCTGTTGTCTAGGCCTTTCAAGCCCCGCTCCATGACATCTCTCCAAGCCACCCCCTTCTGCTGCCTGACCCTGCTCCGACCCTGGGTGGGCCGTCCTTGTCTCACACCTGTACTGTGGCAGTGGCTGCTGGGGCTGGGGTGTCTGCCTGCCTCAGATCTCTTCCCTCTTTGGTCTGGCATCTGATGGGCTACCCCAAGAGGGATTTAGTGGCAGTGGTAGCCCCATTGTGCACATGAGAAGACTGAGGCCTAGGTGGAGTGCAGCACAGCCAGCATTAGAGAAGGAGTGGACTCTGGTGTCTTCCAGGGCCCTCCTGTCTCCGTCCTTCCTCTGGGTAGGTCTAGGGGCCGTCTGATGAACTTGGGGCTCTGGTGATTCCCCAATCCAGCTGTCCTCAAGTATGGAGTGCCTGGGGATTCCTCCTGATGACGGTCCTCAGTCCAGCTAAAGCTCCTGGGCTTTGTTGCTGCCACTCACAGTTGGAAGAAAGGCCAAGTTTCAGCTAGAGGGAAGATAAAGAAGTCTCTTTGTCCCACCAGGTCCCCAGGCCAGGGCCTCTGCTTTGGGACTAGATGGTCCTCTACAGTGGGGACTTCGGGGTGGCCTCGTCTGGTCCTGGGCAGTAGCCATGTGCTTGAAATAATAATTCATTTGTTCTGGACATCCCAGAATGTGGGCTGATCTCTGCAGGGGGCCAGAGCGGATGTCTTTGTTTCGGACAGAGGGCCCTGAGTCTGGTAGCGGAGCTTGGGAAGACTTGAGCTCCATGGAAACTCTGTGACCCCAGCCAAATCATTTCACCATTCTCAGCATCTGGTCCCGCATCTATAAAATGGGGATCAGAGTAGCTCCTGCCTGCAGGTTGGTGGTGTGGATCAGATAAAGCACTCTGGAACATTAACTGTAATTATTGGTCCGTACCTAGAACTCAAACTGAATCCTAGAGAGACCCAGCTTTCTTTGGCTTTGGCCCTGTCCAGTTCTTCCAGCCACCAACTGCCAGGGGACCAAACCCACGACAGCCCAGCCCAGCTCACCTGTCTTCTCTCTGTCCCGGACCAGGGAACGAGGACTAGTCTTGTCCTAGAGGGGATGGAAGCCAAACCTGGAAACGTAGGTGATTCTGCAGCCTGGGTCCCCTGGCTGAGAGGTGGCCTAAGGCCGTGGCTCTCCTCTTGTCCCCCCAGCTGTAGTCAGCTCAGACCTTTCCTAGGGGCATCTTTAGCCACAGCCCCCATGGAGCCGTTTGTGGCCCCTCCTTGGGGCTCCGTGCCGTGCAACCCTCAGTGAGTCCCTGGGACCTGCCTCTCTCTGGCATCCAAGGTCCTGGCAGTGTTTTCTTGGGGGCCTGGCTCTGCTGCCGCCCTGCTTGGATAAGCTTTGCTTGAACTCGGATGCTCTCCTCCCTTGTGTCTGCTCCTCAGGCATTTTCCCCTAAATCAGGGCCTGGTTTCTTCCTCGCCTTCCCCTCACCTTGGTGACCGGCGCCTCTTTCGGCCTCCTGGGACACCCGCCGTGTGCCTAGCCTTCCTTTGCCAGTCAGATCACGGGGCCTCTGTCCCAAGCTGGCTCCTCTCTTCCTGGCTGCGCCTCAGGTGTCTGAGAGAAGAGGTCTCTGTCCTTCCATTGCATTATTTAGCGCGGCCCCAGGTGAGTATTGCTAGGACAGGGTCTAGGGTCAGCCCAGTGCAGTGAGAAATGCAGGACTTGTCCTGATCCTCAGGAAGTTAAGGAAGGGCCTGGCTGTCCCTGACCAGCCTCCCCTTGTTGAGTGTGGACCCCTCCTCCTGCCCGAAGCTAAATGAGGGTGGGGGAGAAAGAGGGAGGTGAGGCGGGGAGCCCCGCCCTGCTGTCCCCCACCCCGTACCTTCCCTTTGTGGGTGTGGGGGTTGAGGTTTTGATGTTCGTGATTCATTTGATGAGCGCACCTTTCCGTCTTGGCACCCCCGCTGTGGGTTGGTGAGGCCTGAGAGTTTGTCTGGCAGGCAGAAGAGTGGGGTTGTGTCGGGGGGCTGGGGGGGGCTGGCCTCCTCCCAGGGGTCCGATCGCTTAGGAGTTTGGGGGTCATTAGAAGTAGAAGTGACTCAAGGAGATCCCGGCCCATCCCCTCATTCTCCTGGTGGGGAGACTGAGAGCCCTGAGCAGGACCACAAAGGAGCCGGTTCTTGCGCAGAGGCCGGTGTTCCTGCGGGACAGTTGCGAAGCACCTGCCAGACACCAGGAAGAGGGGAGACGGGGCCTGCCCTCAGCTAGTTCACCTTTGCCTTGGCTGGGCTTAGTCAGAAGGCCTTGTTGGAGAAACTGGAGAGGAGCCCCCGGCCAGCCAGCCTGCAGAGCCCGGTAGTACCGGCTGTGGCCGTGGCTGGGCCAGCGTGGCTAAGCGAGGTTGGAGAAAAGTCACCTTTTTTGACCTTGTCGTCCCAGTTAAAACAAATGCCCAGGCCCGGCCTTGTTGGAAGTCCAGAGGCTCAGCCTAGCATCAGTTCACCCTCCAGTCACCTCCCTCACATCCAGGGTCTCATGCATCACAGCTTGCTTCTTCAGCTGCGTTCCCCCACCTGTGGGCATTGGCGTGCTGCCTTGATGAGGACTGCTCTCGGCATTTTAGAGTGTGGTGGGGCGTTTTTGTTGGTCCATCTTCTAACCCATTTCCAGACTTCAGACTTGGTGTTGGGGCTGGGCTCCGCCTCTCTAGAGGAAAGGACTTCCATGGGTCTGCTCTGCCCGCCTCAGGAGCTGACGGTGACTTTCGGCTCGAACGCTTGTGCACGAATGACAGTCTCTTGGCCTCAGTTTCCTCATCAGTAAAATGGAATTGCAACATCGTTGGTGAACTCAGAAGCTGCTCCAGATGGGTGCCCAACGGGCAGACTGCATGTCACCCAGGCCTTCCTCATGTGTGATGGGTCTGATTCTTGTTTGCGCCCGGCATCCAGGCAGGAGGCCGCCCTGACCTTTGCTGCATGACTCTTGGGCCTTGAGTACCCTGGAAGCATGTTGTGGCCTGCTTAAACCCTCCACGCACATTGCCATTGCCTTTAGGGGCACCCAGGATTGGCAGTGTGCCCAGCTCAGCCACCCAGCGTCAGCGAGAGAACAGAACTGTCCAGGCAAAAAAGATAGGTTTTGGTGATGGGGAAGATGTTGGGAAGTGTTTCTGGCCTGGTTTTCTGTGTCCCAGCACATCGGCTGTTGCTAGGCCTGTGCGGGCTCTCTGGCCCCGTCCTGGGGCTTGGGACCTGCCTGCTGCTCCCCGAAGGTGCTCTTGGGACTTTGTGGAGGCAGGACCTTCTAGGGGGGCACTGCCCCTGGTGGGCACCTCTTAAGAGAATTCCCTGCCCAGGGTGCCATGGCCTCCATTTTCCCATCTTGGGGTGAATTTGGTTCTGATGGCACTGCCTGCAGCCATCCCTGAGCACAGCACGTGGTCCTGAGAGCGGACGGTCAGCCCTGCGGATCGTTTTTCTTTCCAGGGAAAAGCTGTGTTAATTTTTTAAAGTAGGGAATTTTGGAGTTACAAAAACAGAGGCAACGGACTAAGAGGGGGAGGGAGGGCTGGAGTGGTGCTGAGCACACAGGAGGGGTCCTGCTGCTGGGGTGGCAGTGTGACACGGTGCTCAGTGTCCAATCCCTCCGACTCTGCCATCCTCACTTTGCTTAACAGGTTTTTAATATATGCAAATTAAAGAAGTGGGTAGAGTGGTCCTTCAAACTGTGAGGAGCGCACTCTTGTGAAGAAGCCCCCTGCTCAGTCAGAAGGTGCTCTCCCTGCCGGAGCCTGAGAGCCTTATGGACCCTCGCGCTCACACCATTATTTCTCAGATGAGGACGTCTGACCTGCCCAGGGTCCCTGGAGAAGGAACAGCCAAGGGCTCTCTGTAGCAGGGATGTGGGGGCCCTGCTCTCCCTCTAGCAGCTCGAGTCACAGGTGCCCGCCAGGTCTCTCCGAGCTCTTCTTGGGAGGTTTTTCAAGCTGTCTTTGCATTTGCAGGCTGTCTGTCTTATCCCTCAGTCTGGCTTCATGATGCCCATCACACGTTTTCTTCATGCTCACAAGTCACTGCGGGAAAAGCACTCTGACCTGTTGGCATCCGGGGCCTGACCCTCTGCTACCTCCAGGCTCCTTTGCTGCATTGTATGTTGCATTTTCAGAGCGGGGTTTCCCAAACCTTGCACCCTGAGAGATGTTTCTGCTAAAAGGCTGGGGCTTCATGTTGAGGAGTGGTCTGGGATCCCCGAGGGCCGGTGCACTTCCTTCCATTCAGATCTGGGTCTGGCTCCCTGCTGATGGAAGTGGGGGCTCTAGGTACATGCATGTCCACTATGGACTGGAGGGCTGGCATCTCAGCACGCTTTTACATTCTTAAAAATTATTGAGCCCCCCCCCCAAGAGCTTTTGTTTACGAGGGTTATATTAAGATGTCTTAGTATTATTAGGAGAGTAGTTTGGACCTCATGGCCCCCTGAAAGGCTCCTGGGGGCGCCCACCCTGATTCTGGTTCTGTCCTGAGACCTTCAGGACCAGGACAGGCTGGGACCACTTTTATCAGCAAACCAACATGGAAGGAAATACAGCCACCTCCAGTTCTGGCCTGACTCACCTTTGAGGAAGCCACCCATTCAGAGCCAGAGCAGAAAGGACCGGAGGTGCTTGATGGCCAAAGCGAGAGGCCACTGTGGGGGGGGGGGGAGGAAGGGCTGCCGGGCTCATCGAGGCCTGCCCCAGAATGGGGCATCCTGTAGGCTCCACCTGGCGCGGGCCCAGGGGGCATTGAAGGGCTCTTCTTCCAACTCATTATTGGCCACAGCAGAAGGAAGCTGCCGCGGTACTCTCCTTGAAGGCACTTCTGGCCCTCCTCAGCTCTTCACGTTTACTCATTTGCAATAAATAAAGACTTGGAAGGACTAGGCCTTCTGCCAAGTCAGGATCCTTTGAGTCCTTCCAACACTCTGCCATACCTGGATGCAGTGGGCAGTGGGCAGAGCTCAGTGCCAGTGTGGTGATTCAGCACCTGTTAAAAGCCAAGACCTGAGGCCGTAACTGCGGCTTACATGGTAGGCATTAATAAATCACACGGGCACACAGAGGTTCCATGATTTTAGGAGGATAAAGGCCAGTGACAAAGGGTCATCATGAGGGAAACGTGTTTCCTTTGCAATAGAGCCCTTCGACTTCCTTTTGGTGTCGGCTTTCTAGTGGAGGCGTGGCCCTGGAGGAGACTGCCCCCCTCGCCCCTGCCTCCCTGACCCAGGTCTGGCTTTGGTGCCTTGGTGGAGGTCTCATAGAGAATGGGATGTGGGAGGGAGGCAGGTACTGTAGTGAAATGTAGGCTAAAAATCCGTCCTTTAAAAAAGAAACAGAACATTTGGGCTAAGACTGGAAATTCCAGGTTTCCTTGAGTTACCCATAGTCCAGCCTCCTTTGGTAATTGAGTTTTGGTATTACCAAAAAAATGGATTCAAATCTATGCTGTTCTGTAGAAAAGTAAAGCCTCTGTGCAAAGAAGCATCCACCTCCCCAGGGGAATAAGGAAACACTAGTCAATGGCCCCCCCAGGGAGTGCCCCTGGGCATCTTGGAATTCCTTTGGGCAGTGGAAGGTGTCCTGTGCCTTCTCTTTCTAGCTGTCAGCTTAATCTTCTCTGGGATGGATTTTGGCCTCCAAGAGCTTGGGCACATCCAGCATCGGCCCTCTCCACACCTTCCGGTGTGTGCCAGATGCTGCAGGTGGTCTCATGCTGAATGGGGTGCCCCCTGAGCGGGAGGAGCTAGAGAAGGCTAGAGGATTCCCTGCATCAGAGCGAGCCCCCTCAGCGACCCTGCTTCCTGCAGTGCCATGGTTTACAGCTCTGTTGTGGCCCCGCATCTTTCGCTGCTTCTTTCCTTCTCTCCCTCTCTTCCACCTGCACCTTTGCTGGCTGTTCGGGGTGGTGGGTGAACTCATCAGCAGCCACAAGCTTGCTGGCCATGGGAGAAGGCGGTTTAGGGGAGCTGGCTGCATCTGGGGCCGGACAGTGGCACCCAGCCTGGGTGGGTGTGGAGGAGCCCTCTGGGCAGAGGCTGGCTGCGAAAGAGCCCCTCTCCCTCCTTTTTATTTGCTCTTCCTCTTCAGTGTTTTCCAGACTTCCTTTTTTGACAGAAGAGGAAAGGGAAGCAGTGAGGTCACCTGCACTCGATCCTGCTTTGGCTGACAAGAAGAGGCGACGTCTGGCCTCCATTCCAGCAGAGATCCATGGGGCAAACAAGACAGTCCAGTTTATCATCGCAGCAGAGGGTTGCTGAGTGAAAATTCTGAATTAGATCATCTTACATGTCTACACAGGTTACTTTCAAATACATCCTCCAGGCAGCCAGTGCCAGGTGATCTGAACGTCACCTCCAGGGCTCCCTGGAGGAAAGATTTTAGTGGCTAGATCACTGGAAGTAAGTAACAAGGCCGGCTGTTTGGAAGGAGCACTCGTTTTCCCCTAGCTACATGGTGAAAGGAGATGTAGAACCGGGAGAGACCTCAGCCATCATCCAGTCCTGCCCCATCCACCCCTTTACAGATGAAGAAACTGACCTCCTTTGAGCCAGGCCCCAAACTCAGCGCTGTTCTCTTGGATCACCCAGAGTTGGGAATGAGATGAGAGTCTTAGTGGGAAAACTGGGCCTATGCCAGTTGTAATGACTTTATGAAGTAGTGTGGAAGGGCAGAATGCTGCTGGCTGCTCAGGTAAAGGCCTGTAGGCCAGTGCCTGCCCAGGGCTGAGCCTCTTATAGGGATTCCACAGGTGAGATAAGGGCTGCTGACCACAAGCTTAGAGCAGAGAACAATGCTCATGGGCTTTTTATAGCAGAGGCTTTTCCCTGGTTCTTACTGGGGTGGCAGCTACTACAAGTGTCATCATCTGCATTTGCAGATGGGGACACTGAGGCAGAGAGAGAAAATAACGGTCGCTTGCTGTGACTGAGTTTGAGTCTTAGAAGTGAGACTCAAACCCAGCTGTCCTGACTGAGTCCTGCATATCCTCCACCTGCCATGATCTGAGGGGCTTGAATTACCTCCTTGAACTAGAAGAAGCTAGGAGGTTACTGCTGTGACAAGCCCTCCTCGTCTGGGAGAGAGCAGCGGCAGTCCTGAGCTAGTTTGTGAGCCCTCAGACTCACCTGTGTGCAGCCGGCTGCTACAGTGTTCTCTTGGCAGGCCTCTTGGGCTCTGACTGGACCTTCTCCGTAGAGTGGACAGGACTGCGTGGCTGAGAATCACGTCAGAGAAGAGAACACAGGAGGGCTGTGATCATCAGTGTCCACTCCCCCAAAGCCAGCATTGGGAGGAGGCGTCCACTGTGTGCCAACCCCCTTTCGGGCTACAAAGGAAGGATTTTATGCCAGTGAGAGACGTTTTCTGGTTTTTGGAGATGAGCATACTGTTGTTTGACGTAAGTCTGTGTTATAGAACGTCTGTTACGTATCTCTAACTTTTCTTGGAGTAGACTGATGTGGCAGAATTTAAAAATGTGCCTTGAGGGATATCTGGGCAAGGGCGGCACATAAGAATCCGCTTCTTGGAGTTGTTAATTTTGCTGAATAGCTTGCCTCCTTTTTTATTCTTTGTTATAAGAGATGGCTGCGATACTTTGGGAAGTGGAGATGATGCCAGCTCGAGTCCGACGTCCATAAAATGTTTTAAGTTCACAAAATATATTTTAGTCCGTAAAGTCCATAAAATATATCTTAAAAAAGAACTCTCTTTTGAAGTGGAATTGTGGTCAAGGGAAGGGCATTACTGTGGGTCAGAAGAGAGTGAGGACTGGATGAGGTCAGGCCCACCCTGAGCGTCCAAAGCCGCTGAGACCCTGACGTGGGTCGTCCTTCCGTAACCTCGGGCCTTGGCTCACTCAGAAAGGACCTTGGGCTTTGGCCTAAACCCCAGCAGAACAACTGCACAGTCTCCTCATACAGATTTTGGAACTGCCCGAAGGCAGAGGAAAAGTTTTAGACAGATTGTTTATTTTGTGGTTTCCCTTTGTGTAGGAGTTCTGGATTTGTGCCTGGAATTTTTCTAATCTCATTGATAGATTCAGTTGATTTTGACTTGTTAGTTTGGCTGGAAGGTAGAATTGATGAGGTAGAGGGGAGAAATATCACCAATCTTAGATGGGCAGACAATAACACTCGGATGGCAGAAGGTGAGAGGGATTAAGAAACCTCTTGATGGAGGTGAGAGAGAAGAGGGAAAGCTGGCTTGAAGCTTAACATCAAAAAAATGAAGATCTTGGCACGTGATCCCGTCACTTCCTGGCATACAGTAGGAGAAGGAATAGAAGCTGTTCTGGATTTTATATGGGGCCTGTGGATCAGTGCAGTTGGCAACTGCAGCCATGAGATTAAGAGAAGCTTGCTCCTCGGGAGGAACACTGTGGCAAACCTGGACAGCAGACTGAAAAGCAGAGAAACTACCTTGCTGACAAAGGTCCACGTGGTCACGGCGATGCCTTTTCCAGTAGCAGCATATGGGTATGAGAAGCGGCTCATAAGGAAAGCTGGGCCGTGGAATTGGTGCTTTGGAATTGTGGGGCTGGAGAAGGCCCCGGAGAGGCCCTTGGACAGTAAGGAGGTCACATCGGACAGTGCTAAAAGACATTAATCTGGCCTGTTCACTGGAAGGTCAGATTCCAAAGCTGAAGTGGAAATCCTTTGGCTACAGAAGGAGAAGATGACATTCATTGGAGGTCGGCAAAGACTGACGGCAAAAAGAGAAGGGGACGGCGGAGGATATAGCAGACATGAGCATGGCCAGACTCTGGGAGATAGCGCTGGCCAGAGGGGCCTGGCGTGCTGTGGTCTGTGGGGGCACCCGGGGCCGGACACAACTGACTAGTGACAGTTTGGCAGCATCTTTTGGTTCACTATCCCCACAGAAAGCTCACATTAGGTGTGAAGAGGTCCAGCAGTCTATAGACTGGTCAGCAAAGGGCCGGTTTGGGTTGATTCTTACTGATTCCTTGTGACCCAGGTGCCTCCAGTTTGGAAAAGGACACCACCTTCAGCAGGAAGGGGGCGGAAGGGAGTGGGATAGAAAAGACGGCTGGTTTGTTTTCGGGCCTTTCTCCTGATCTGAGTTGCTTGAGTTAGCTGTGGGCAGCTCAGTGGTGCCATGGCCAGAGTGCCTGGAATCTGTTCGCCTCAGTTGAGGCTGACATTTGTGTCTCCATCCCATGGTTGTTGGGCTCAAGCGAGATGATAGGGGCTACACAAATACTGGCCGTGATGGTGATGGGAGGCAAGGTGGGGGCTGTGGAACTTTTGTGGACTTAATTGGACTGAAGAAGGAACCCACTGAATCATGCCTGGTTTCTTCCTGATTCTGCCGTTGTACAGAGTTGTTTGTTTACTCAGTCAGCAAACATGAAGCACGACATGTTAGAAACAAGGACAGGGAAACAAGAGGCATTCGTTCCTGACCCAAGGAGCATGAGATTTGATGGTCAAGATTAATATTGTCTTCCCCAGCCCTCTGGGACGGTCACTCACTTGGGGCACTGGCCCTCTGAGGGAAGGAAGTCAGTGCTGCAGCTCTGAGGAACGGGGCTGTGGAAGGAGCCACCTTCTTGGGCTCGGCGCCCAGCTCCGCAGCTATCTCCTCAGACGCATGAGGGCCCTTCGAGGCCACCCAGGCCTCCCGCCCCAGCGTGCAGGAGAGAACTGCAGCCCAGAGAGGGTTTGAGGCAGAACTGGGATCCGCGGTCCGGGGGTTTCTTTCCCTTGTACCCGTGGCACACACCCAGCTGCCCCGAGCTTGAACTTGCCTTAGTCAAGGATCTGTTTAGCGGTTTTGTGTGAGTATTTTTTGGTGAAAGACTGGACCTTTATTCCTGGGATATAGGTTGTGGTTAGTCCAGGGGGAAAGCCTTGGGGTGTCCCCAGATTTGCCCCCAAAGACCTGGTAGTAATTTCAATTTAGAAATTAGGAGCCGTCTTTGTTTTTTTGTATCTGGTGAAAGGAAAAGTGAGCCAGAAGGAGGAAATCCTGCCTTGCGCTTGGGGCCCCAGGCAGGAAGCGGGGCAGGTGAGAACCGGCCTGTTGTGCAGACCTGCTGGCTCTTCAGCCTTCCGTCCACCACGCTCCCTGAGAACGGGGGCCCCTTGATCCTCCGCACTGCTCACTGAGAACAACTTGGAGTCGCGGTGAAATTCATTTCGACCTTCAGAGTTTCGAATCGTGTTTCTATTACGCTTTTTGCTCTTTGTTTGATGCTTTATCTGCCCCACCCTCAAGGCCCAGACACAAAAGGCACCGTGTTTACCGTCCTTGGATAGGCTGGCCCCACTCTCCTAGCACATTCCATCTGAAAAGTTCATTTGTCTGGAACTTGGCTCCAGACTTGGTTCATTCAGCCGGCGTTTCCTCTCTGTGGCAGCTCTTTGGCCGTGCCCCTGCTTGGAATTCCACCGGCTTGTTGGCCGATCTGAGGTCTGTGGTCACCCTGTCTAGCCTGCCCAGCAGCTTTTGTGTCTGGTCTTCTCTGTTACAAACCCACAGGTCCCAGTCAGTAAACTGTGGCTCCCATCCCTTCTAGCCTTCTTACACCTCCGGCCCCCACCCCACGGCCCGAGGGGAGCCCTCCTTTGCTCACATCTGTGGGCTGGTCACTGGTCATCTCCACCTCTCCCTGGGCCTCTTTACTCAGTGGTTTGTACCCCTTCGTTTTCATCTTCTCTTCCCTTTTGCATCCCCCAGCTTACAGTGTCTGGCGCTGAGCGGGAACCAGTCAGTGCTTACTGACCAGCTGACTTGTCCAGCATTACTTTTAACCTGAAACATCTTTGGGATTCCTTCTTCTGCTTCGGAGCTGACATTCCCCCCCAGTGCTTGCTTGTCTCAGATTCTGGAGCCTGAGGATCCTGCGATTTCCCTGAATTTCAGAGTAGGAAGGGAGCTCTGCAGCCTTCTGGTCTAGTCCGCACATGGAGAAGAACCCCATGCAGGGTCAGTCTAGACTTTATTTGAAAACTTCCAAGGAGGGTGAAGCCCCCCTACTTGCAGTGCCAGCCACTGTGGGAAGCTCCCATTGTCAGAAAAAATTTCCTATTTTGTCTTTGCTTCTTCCCCAGTGCACGGCTCCTAATTCTGCCCTCTGGGGCCACGAAGAACAGCCCTTCATAGCGGGCCCCCATTTTGATTTCAACCCAGAAGGGACCTCAGATGTCAGCTAGTCCAGCTCTGTCACCAGAGAAGGAAACTGAGGCAGTCCCTGGGGAGAAGAGATCTGCCCCAGATCATGTAGGTGGGTAGGCTTATCTGCTGGGAAATCTGCCCTCCTGCAGAGGATGAATTTTAGAGATGGGAAGACCATTTTTTATAGGGTACTTTGTCTTAAAGCTTTTTCCAGGAGGGAGGCTGAGGGACTTTCTTTACCGTGCAGCCTTCCTTAGAAGGAGCAGAATCACTGCAGGTGTCCAGCCGGGGCATTTTCTCCAAGATTTAGAGGCAGTAGTAATAGGAATGGCGATCGCCGACCTGTCTGCAGCATTTTAAGACTTGGACAGACTTTACACTTGTCATCTCACTTGGTGCTCACAACAATCTGTGAAGTGGATACTCACGCCCATTTTACAGATGAGGAGACCGAATCCCAGAGAGACCACTTTCCTGACCTGCCCAGAGCTATGCCAGGCTAAGAAATGTCTGAGGCAGGTTTAGAACTCAGGTCTTCTAGACTCTAGGCTGAGCACTGGGGGATGGTTTGAATTGGGTTAACACAAATGTCCATGTTCCACATTGGAAGGACGAGTGTATTTCTGCAGGCCCTGTCCTGGCTGCAGCCTGACAGCCTCGTGTGAGGCAGAGAGCTGGGGTGGACACGGTTCCTGTCTGTGGAGGGGCATTTGCTTCCAGCTACCAGAGGAGATCCCAGTGTGTTCTGTGTTTCTAAGAATGGAGCAGATTTTGCTTTTTATGATTTTTGCCTCATTTACCTGGAAGGTACTCATCTAATTGCAGAAAGTACACACAGAGATGAGATGGTGGCTGCTCAGGGGGTTTTCTGAGGAGTCAGCCAGAAAGGGACAGGAGCTGCTCAGGTCACCAGAAACCTTGTTCAAGCCATTATTTGGGTCACTGCTGTTGTCCAGGTAGGGCTGGGGATTTGTGCTATGAAGTTTGGAACTCAGTCAAAGGACTACACTTGAAGACCTAGAGGGCCATGTGTGGCCACAGGTTCCCCACCCCTGGATTAGAAGGTAGATGGGAACTTTTTAAATGAAAATTCTTATTTCAGAATCTACCTAAGGTAGATCTTGTCGTTTTGGGAAGGGTCGGCCAGCATGGGAATGATTAATTGAAATAAAACCCTAGATGCCGAACATTTTACAATGAGTCATTTTGTGTGTTCAGAAGGAAGAGTTCATAGGAAGAAAAGCATCATTCTGGGTACATTTGCAACATTGTGAGAAGGTTTTCCAGTTGCCTCTGAATCCTTATTGGTGACAGATGAGCCTGTGCTCAGGGGCTGTCAAGGGCAGAAGGCTCTGACTCATCCCATGCCCCACTCCTGCCTTTTCTGGCTCAGGTATCCTCAGAGCAGAGTGTCTTGTAGCTCTTGGGGATCAGCAGACTGAGTCAGACAATAGAAGGGGAATTTTAAAATAAGTTCATGTTCTCTTGGTTCTCACTTTCGTCGAGGACTCCCTTCATTTGGAACACTTCAGGTGCACGGTCAGTTTGTTAGGAGAGAGCAGCTCATTACCGTGTTTATGACCAGTTACTTGGTGGATGGCTTGACCAAGAGAAGTCCCCCATTCCTATGGACAGAACTTCTGTCTTTTATACACTTCTTAGCACTGAGGGGACAGTGTTACAGAAGGAAAATCAGTTCGGAAGAGTTGACTTAAATATTGCCAATCATATGTTGAAGTCCGAAAGAGTGAATATTGCAAGCTTTACCAAAATGGCGATTTTGTACTTTATCCCAAGAACTTACAACATGCTCAGAGTGAAATTGCAGTGCCTTTGTGGAAGGCCTGGCCTGTAAGGATGTCTATATTTTTATATATGGAGAGTGACAGCTGCTCCAAAAGCAGTGGGTCTCTTTAGGGGGCACAGAGAGGACTGAGGCTTGCCTCCCACCCCACCCCCACCCCCAACCCCTCTCTGTAGCGAGCATTTCACAGCAAATAGGCAGGAAGTGTTTGCCCCCCCTCTGCCCCCCACAGAGCTGAGGAGTTGTTGGAGCTAAGAAAGAGAGCGGCTTAGTGGTGGGTGCAGATGGAAGGATGTGTGGGTTCTGGAGGGCTGCCACTCTGGTCCTTGGTTGGTCCTCTCCATTGATGAAGTCTTTGAGAAGAGGTGTGAGGGAGCTTTGGTCCTGGGATTCTGTTGTCTCCGCCCAAGATACCTTGTGGATTTTTTGAGGTTCCTGAGCTCAGCAGGGAGCAGTCAGCAAGTCCTGGACTGTCTGCTGCCGAAGAGTTTGACCTTAGTTGGGAAGATGATGCCCATGGCACAGAAGAGAAGTCACATCGCTTTCGCTGGACTTTCAAAGCTGACTGTTTCCAGAAGCAAAGGGCACAGGAAAAAGACAGAGCAAGTAGCAGTCTGGCCTTGTGTATGTACTTGCAGTCTCTGTGTGGGGGACGTGGGCCAGGTTCTCCCAGGCAGAGAGGAAGAGGCCAGGGTCTTTGTTGGACATGCTGGGATGGGCTGCTACTCACTGCATCTGGTCCATTTTTGCCCTTAGTCAACTTCCTACAAGGAGGTCATTCATTCATAGAAACCTTAAGCCAGAAGGGACTCATTGTAGCCCCTCAGATATCTAGCCAGCATTTGGATAACTCAGGCAGTGTGGGGCTTACAACTTTACAGGATGATTCATTTAATTTTTATGTGATTCTAATGGTTAAGAAGTGGCAGCCACAGAAACTTGTTTTCTGGGCCCAGCTTTTCTTGCAGCAGGACCTAGGTATGCCCTCTCCCAGACCTGACCCCTCCTGCCTCCCCTCTGCCAGTCAACTGTGTTAGGTACTGGGGAGGCCAGTACAAGAAAATGATCACACCTGCTGCAAGGCCATCACGTTGTAGTGGAGAAGATAACAAAACCATGTACATGTTGAAGCTCCTACTGTGTGCCAGCCTCTGCCGGGGATCCGGAGAAAGGCACAAGACGGGCCCTGCCCTCAAGGAGCTCCGGTCTAATAGGGGAAATAACTGTGTCTGAGCAAGCTTGTGCATGTGTCATACTTTGGGGGAAAAATAATGCCACAGAGAGACAGCCCTGGCATTTAGAAGAATTGGGGAAGGAAGCCAGGGATGCTGGGGGGTGAAAATGAGGAGGGAGAACATTGCGCTCTGGAAAGCTTTCTAGAAAAAGAAATGGCAAAACTCATCTGGAGGAACAAGAGGCCGAGAATATCAAGGGAGTTAATGAAAAAAAATGCAAACTGTGTTATAAAGTAGTGACCATGAAAACTGTGGTACTAGAGGAGTGGGTCAGTGAAATAGGTTAGGTACGCAACACAGCGCAGTCAGTGACCATCGTAACCTAGTGTTTGATACACTCAAAAGACTCCAGTTTCTGGAATAAAAGCTCATTATTTGACAAAAACTACTGAGAAAACTGGAAAAGAGTATGGCAGACACTAGGTGTAGACCAGCATCTTACACCATATACCAAGATAAAGTGATTTAGACATAAAGGGTGTATCTGGCAGATCTGTGGAGAAGGGAAGAATTTTTTTTTTTACCAAACAAGAGATAGAGAGTATTATGCAAAGTAAAATGGATAATTTTAATTCTATTAAATTAAAACGTTTTTGCACTTGGCCTAGGAGTCAGGAGGACCTGAGTTCAAATCTGGCCTCAGATACTTCCCACTTACTAGCTGTGTGACTTTGGGCAAGTCACTTAACCCCAATTGCCTTGTCTTCCCCCCCCCCCAAAAATTTTTTTTTAAGTTTTTGCACAAACAAAACCAGTGAAGTCAAAATTAGAAGGAAAACAGAAAAATTGG